>JARQZK010005086.1:72500-127500 GCA_030704885.1 Cynegetis impunctata | reverse complement strand
CCTATATATATATATATATATATATATATATATATATATATATATATATATATATATATATATATATATATATATATATATATATATATATATATATATATATATATATAGATACAAGTAGGTGTGTGTATGTGTTCAGAAATGTTACAGCGCTCGAAGTTTTGTGGAAAACCGTAGCTCGGCCATCTTTAGGAGCTAGGAAAAGTAAGTGACATTTTGGGTACGTGGTCTCAATCTGCCTACTCCACGAACCGAAAGGGAATTAATTAGGAAAGGTCAGAAACAATTTGTCTGAGTGACCCCAACCAACCTACTCCATCGAACGAACTACTTCAATAAATCAAATCTGAAACCTCAACCTGGCATATCGTAATCCTATAATGAAAAAAGATGAAAATAAAGCTTCTTTTGTGAAAATACGCAGCATTCAAGTGATAGCTTTCACTTAAAAGCTATTTGCAGTATTCGTAATTGATATAAAATGAACACGATCCAAGTAAATGATGTGAATTTACCTATAATTACTCAGTTATTCGAAATTCTACTCTTGAACCTGGATTAACGTTCCGTTGCTCGTTTATCGATCTCTAAACCAGCATTATCGTACATATAAGATCAAAACGAATATAAAAAGGATAAAGATGAATTTTTGGACGTTATCTCAATATTAATCCTCAGTTGACCCGGCTTTAATTCCTTGAAATGATGATTTGTTCAGAAACTTCATCTTATTAACTGAGATAAAAAACTGGATTTTGAACATTAATAATACGGTTGGAACATCTGAAAATAACGCTCACTGATGGTAAAATCTCATTTATTGCATTTGATTTATTAGTATTGAAATGATAAACTGAATTCTACTGCAAATATATTTTCTATTAACAAAATTCTACAGTACTTTCTTATATTCAAAACAGTTTCAACTACTAAAATAATGTAGATGAAGTAAGCCGAGAAATAATCACTATGAGTCCATTGGTGGATTACAGTAAAGCTTACAAATCTTTATTTCACATAAACTACTTCAATTATATCAAAAACATAGGTTTTGATGTACAGTTGTACAGGTGGGCAAATTTCGATGTTTGTGTGGGGTATCTCGGTAACTATAGGAGATACAAAAAAATGGAGGGCGCATTCTCTGGCTATCGTGTTTTGTTTTCGAGTTTGATTTTTGGACTTTGGAACAAGTGTGAATATCATGGTTGTCTGTAAAGTTTCGAGTGAAAATTTGAAGTTCCGAGAACGGATTTTTCCCCTTTCTAAACGTTGTATAATATGTCGTTTTTGATGTGTAAGTCTTTAATAGCGAAAATGAAATTTTACTACATTGTTTTTTCCGTTTTTTATATGTATTTCAAGTAGGCGGGTGTCATATGTGACAGAGTTGGTCCATTTTTTTCCGTCATAATATCAATTAACTGATTTTTTCCTAAACGTCAGGATGTTTTGCGAAAATTACGAGAAATATGATATGTTAGAAAGCTTTATTTAATAGTAATAACAGTTGTGATATTGCATCTGAGATATATTTCATTCGAAGAAGACAACCTAATACCTAAAGCTATTTTCAAAGATTGAAAGAAAATCTTATTAATTACAGATTATTCAACAAAAGATAGCAAATTTTGGTTTTCGTCAGTGAATTTGTCTCGAAAAAAGAGATCGGGAATGCGCCCCCTATTTATTTGTATCTCCTACATTTCCGAGATATCCCATACAAAAATATAAATCTGCCCACCCTGTAAGTTTACGTTTACTTTTGTTTTATTTTGTGAGAAACAGGAGAAAACACAAAGAAAAAGAGGACAGTTTTGGTCTTATCTGTTATTAGTTTTAAGTACCAGAGAGAGTTGAAAAGACTATTGTGGAAGGATTTTTTAAAATGTTTTCCTCTCACAATTTTCATCTTCAAAGACCGCCCCTACCCACAGAACTTCATTTATTCGCCACTGTATGAGTCACACTCACTCAATTGTTTTCTGGACCTTTTTGGCGGTTGTAGATTTGCCTAGGCCTAGGAAAAAGGTAACTTGTTGAATGCCTAGCTCCCTTATGTATTAAGTCAGAGAGAAGTGATGAATTATGTATTGAGTCAGACAGAAATGATAAATAGTTTTGATGTAGGTATATTTAAATACTACCAGATTCGAGAAAAATATTCTATCATTAAGTTAAAGTATTTTCTGTTGAGTAAAATAAGTAATAGCTTTAAATAGTTTATGTGTTAGAAATTATATGAAATCCTAGACGTCAAAGTCATTTCAAATATATCGTAGATAATATAAAAATATCTTAAGGATCACCAATACATTCGAGCAGATACTGGAACTATAAAAAACTTTCAAAGATATATTTAATTTGGAATAAACTTGAAATATAAGTACCACTTCGAAGATGACTACCATTGATTCTTGATAATTATCAATGACTGATGCAGTTATCATAATAAGTAAGATATAATAGATAACGATCTTTAACGGAATATCTGATACTTTTCGACTTAGTAAATTATCACGCACTAGCAATCAGTATATTCGATAATAATTATCTTCTTCTTCAACTCCGAATACTCCTATATCAGTTATGACTATATTTTTCACGTCAATTATACATTCATTGAAATGCATACAAAGTCGATCAATAGCGCTCATAAGGAAACGTCAAACTGGAACACATTCACATCTCTAAATCTAGAGCAATTATCATATCGATGTTGGGTATCAAATCATAGGTTCTCGTCGGAGTTCCGTACGTTAAAGATGAATTCATCGCGATACCTCCAGCGGTTTCCGAGTTAAACTCGCTTCAAATTGATTCCTCGTAGTTCGTGAACTTGAAATTAATTTTTTTTCTCGTAAAGACGAGTTAGTCGGGCTGGAATCGACGCTCGATATCGGTTCGCGTCCACGGAATCGTCGATAAATTCGTTTCTATTAACCCAGAGAGAGAATTGCGGAGACGTTCCACGGCTCGCGCAACAGAGTGACCAGGTCACGAAGCCGTGCTTGATCTCGGATATTTCTTATTAATTAGGAGGAATCGGTATTCGAATTGGCAGCCTCGCGAAACCGTTAATGCTTCTCGATCTGACGCCGAGTTTATCGTTCGAAAATAATAATGGTCCCCAAGTTGAAATCGGGCGAGGCCTTGGACGCCTCAGGAGATTCTGGTTGATTTTAAGGAGGTCTTGCTGGAATGCGTTAGATTCGAGGAATAGGATAATAGAAAGAAGAAGAGAATTTCAACGAGCCCTGAAAGGTCGCTCTACCAGATGCTTATTATTCACACACAAACACACACACACACACACACACATACATACAAGCGTACATATCCACACGCTTACCGATACCTGTCTTCAATTACCTTGGCTACATTATTATTTTAGTCCTTATAGGGTGATAATAATGAATATTCATATACCCATTAGATATGCGTATTATAAGAAATGAGAATAATAATAATACTCTTGGAACAGAAAACCCCAAAACGAATTCTCATCCTATAAGAGCTAAAATTGATCCTCTTAAAGATAGAATAATATTGAAAAAATTCACATCATGACGATAATTTTGTAACGCTAAAAGAACTCTCAATACAACAATATTATCCCAAGGAATTGGTGAGTACAATAATGTTCAATAATGCAGACTTCAACAATCTTGCAAGGTTGTGGTTGACACACGAGATGCCAAATGTACTAGGTCACCGCGTTTCTTGTTCTTTTCGTAAGTTTTACTGAAAAAATTGTTAAACTGTTCAGATAGTTCGTTAATATCAAATTTGCAAAGAGGCATATACCTACAAGTAATAAGACCATATTTGACAAACTCAAACATAAGAACAGTTTTTCTACTCCTTATTCGGTAAGTACTCCATTATCAAACTAATTTGGGGGAGGTAAGTACATTTTACCTCCGTAGGGAGGTAAGTAAATACTTACCTCCCTCTGGGAAGTAATAACTGCATCTACATCCATTATGACGATTTTTAAATTGACACTGACAGAACTTTTGTTTGATTGGGAATCTCATAACAACCATTTCATAACCAGTTGTGTCAAGGGACACTAGGCTTTTGTAGATCTGTCATACATACAGGTTATTTCAATTGAATTGCTCAAATTATAGAATAAAAAAATATTTTTTTTTCAATTCAAGAGAAGTGGAGTAGAAAAAATATAATACAAAACTCGGGAGGCAGTATTCTTGACCAGTCTCGGACTATTTTGCCAGCCCTCGCTAACGCTCGGGCGCAAACTACGTCCTCGACAGGTAAGTATCACTTGCCTCCCTTGTAGTGTAAATAACTATTTTCTCTATTACCAACAGTAGTTAATAGTATACTCTGCAAATAATGTGCGACCTTATATATAGGCCAGACTACACGATGGTTTTCTTCACAAATTATTGAGATTTATTAACCTAAAAACGAGAAAAATCAATAGTACAAATAGAAATAACAACATCCTCATATATATATATATATATATATATATATATATATATATATATATATATATATATTTGTACATATATATACAATGTGGAACATCAGGAAATGCATCGATCGATATCTCAGAAACTGAATGTAGGAAAAATTGGATATTTTGGAAACGGGTCTTAGGGTCTATTCAGCTAAAATATTTTCATTTATTGGGCATTTCCGGTTATACCGGAAATAGACCCTAAGTCGCTAATTTTAAATGGATCACCCTATATATTATTACATTTTTGAATTTTACCCAAGATTCTAGGCAGATTTTATGCATCATGTCCTATAACTTAAGCGTTTTTGACATGTTTAAAATTTTATGTCAAAAATGACGATTGCAAGTCCTAATATAATTATATTGTTCCTATAAGGAAGCCCTCATTACTTACTTTGAGTTGGATTCCTTGTTGAAAAGAACTTACTTCAATAGATTTTGTATAATATTTGGATAACTAATCATACAAGCAGTTCAAAATATAAGATCTAAAATCAGATGGAGAAAACTGATAAAAATCAATTTTTTCAAATGGAAACTCCCCATTTTTCTTATTTTGTAGTATTTAGCATCAAAAATTAAGGTAACTTTGTATAATGTTATCTATACCTAAAATTTTTATGTTTTCGAAATTTTGCCAATTTTATATTTAATATGACGATTTTGCAATTAATCAACAATAAACAATTAGATCTAGGATAGCCACGATCATACTTGACATTTCAAATCATCGTAACGGCACCACGGTTAAATTATACGAACGAAGATTATTGAAACTTATTTATTAATTATGGACAATGTGATACAACTATTTCAAGAACATGTGATACATTTGTGACACCATATCCTCAGAAACACATGAATTTTGAAGTTGACTATTTAGACAACTTGCCTCTGGCTGATCTTCGAAACTTTTTTATCAACATTATGGAAGGCACCTCCACCTAATGCCCATTTTGTCAATAATATCTGGAAAACATATTTTATGATCAATGGATAGCTAACAATGGATCAAATTTTTGGCCACCTCGCTAATCAGATTATTTATTTTATAATTATGAGGAACAGTGAAAAATGACGTTTATAAAACCGCAGTTCCACCATGGAATACTGCATGAGGCGAGCAAAAACAGCATTTGAAGACCTGGACCACCAGTTACTAGAAGAGCCACCCATGAACAATTGCGGCTTAGATGCGCAAAATGTCTAATGTTGTTAATAACTGATTTATTTCTGAAAATTTTTTCTTTGCGGGTCCAAAGTTCTTCATGTTTTCTATAATTCGTCTTATAGTATTTGGTGATTGTTTCTGTTGTTGAGGATATCGTGTCACAAATGTACCTATCACAAATAATAAATTGGCAATATTTCGAAAACTAAAAATTTTAGGTATAGATTACCTTATACGAAATTACCTTAATTTTAGATGCTTTATACTACAAAATTGAAAAAATGAGGATTTCCATTTGAAAAAAATTGATTTTAGTCAGTTTTGTCAATCTCATTTTAGATCTTATTTTTTGAACATGATAAGTTAGCCAAATATTACACAAAATCTATTGAAGCTAGTCCTTTTCAACAAGGAATTGACCCTAAAGTAAGTAATAAGGACATCCTTATTGGAACAATCATATTAGGACTTGCAATCGTCATTTTTGACATAAAAATTTAAATATGTCAGAAACGTTTAGACTTAGGTATAGTACATGATGCATAAAATCGGCCCAGAATATTGAAAAAAATTCAAAAATGTAATAATATATAGGGTGTCCCATTTAAAATAAACGACTTAAGGTCTATTTCCGGTATAACCGGAAATGCCCAATATATAAAAATATTTAAGCTGAGTAGGTCCTAGGACATCTAGCAAGTTCCCAGAATTTCAAATTTTTTCTAAATTCAATTTCTGAGATATCAAGCGATGCAGTTCCTGGTGGTCCACCCTGTATATATATATATATATATATATATATATATATATATATATATATATATATATATATATATACAGGGTGGACCACCTATATATATATATATATATATATATATATATATATATATATATATATATATATATATATATATATATATATATATATATATATATAGTCCACCCTGGGGGTGGACTACATACACATCGAGGGTGCCTTTGACAAAACCACCTTCCCCAAAATTGAATCCGCACTGGCAGTCAGAGGTGTCCCCCAGACTGTCAGTGGCTGGAGCTGTAGACATTGTAGAATCATTGTAGACAACATCGTCGTCAGGGGAATGGTCGCGAGAGGCTGCCCGCAGGGGGGTGTCCTATCTCCGCTGCTATGGAACCTAGTTCTCGACAGCCTCTTGCGCCGCCTCTGCGATGAAGACTTCTACACAATTGCATATGCAGATGACTTAACGTTACTGCTAAGTGGAAAATTTGAAGGAGTTCTGTGCGACAGAATGCAGGGAGCCCTAAGAATAATCGAAAGATGGTGCGAAGAGAACTCTCTATCAATCAACCCCAGAAAGACGGAGATGGTTCTCTTCACAAAGAAAAGGAAACTGGGACCATTAAAAGCACCTGTTCCCCTAAACACAGAATTAAGTTTCATGTCAGAGGTCAAATATCTGGGAGTGACCTTCGACGCCAAACTCACTTGGAATCTCCACCTGGAGCGAAGACTAAAAAAGGCACACATCTCCTACGGACAGTGCCGCAGGATCATGGGGAAAACCTGGGGACTGAAACCCAGGGTGGTCATTTGGATATACACTGCCATCGTGAGACCGATGATAGCCTATGGAGCCGTCGTCTGGTGGCCTAAAAGCCAACAGGCAACAGCAAAACTCAAGCTTGGGCAGATACAAAGGACCGCGTGTCTAAGTGTGACCGGAGCTATGCGAACAACACCAACTAGGGCAATAGAGGTGATACTATGCCTGCCACCTTTGGATATTCATCTACAAGAAGTGGCCTTGGCAACTATGGTACGCCTTGAGATTATTGGTATGAAGCCCGAAGTAGGATGTGGGGAGACTAGACGTCGCCTGTGGCTTGAGGCTACTAACACGATGCCTCTGCTACAGGTTAATGCAGACAGCATTCCCCCGCGATTTGTTTTTGATAAACCCTACTCGACACACAAGCAGTGGAAATGAGACCTCCGATGAAGGAACGATCAATATTTTCACGGACGGATCAAAGCAAGAAAAAGGAGCAGGGTGTGGTATATATTCGAGACACCTGCGATTTCAACTTAAGTGGACCATGGACAAATGTGCCAACATAGTTCAGACAGAGCTAACGGGCATAACCATAGCTGCGAAAGAGATTGCTCGTAGGAACATAACGAACAAAACCATTAAAATCTACACAGATAGTAGACAATCGTTACTGGCCCTGAAGAATCATAAAATAACTTCACAGTCACTATGGGAATGCCATCAAGCACTTGCGGGTGCAGCCCATACAAACCAAATTATGGTGTGCTGGGTTAAAGGCCATTCGAGATGCAATGGCAACAGAAAAGCTGACGAATTGGCTAGAAAAGCAGCCGGCCTGAACATTTTCGGTCCTGGCCCTTCCAGCCTACTACCGCTGACAGCAAAGTCACAAATGATGAAAGAGAACACCCATCAAAAATTCAAAATCCTATGGGATGAAACAACCACCTGCAGACTTGCCAGGGAACTTTCAAATTATCCCAATAAAGATGCAGCAATGACCTACCTGGCGATGCCCAGAGGAAAACTACGCAATGTCGTGGGAATTTTAACGGGACACTGCCAACTTCGAAAGCCCTTATTTAATATGGGATTAAGCGACACACCTCTCTGGAGAGGCTGTGAACAGGAAGACGAGACGGTACAACATGTTCTCTGAGAATGCCCCGCTGTCTTGTCACTCCGAGAATCCATTCTGGGTGAAAGGTGGCCAATTTTAGCCACCTTGAGGGAAATCCCCCTAGGTACAATCACCTTCTTTTTCAAACGACTGGAATGGTTGGGAGCCTAGGCTGGTGATGTTTCCAGGGGAGGATACACAAAGGGCCCAATGGGGCCTAAGTGCTGTGGTCTCGACTGCACTCCCAAAAGTACAGAATACAGAATTTATATATATATATATATATATATATATATATATATATTTATATTGTAACGTGTCAATTTCCCGATTATACCGCCGCTAGTGGAATTTCGCATCAAGGTACCGTGATTCCACGCTTGAGTATTGTTTCATCTATGAATAACAGAATTGCGCAGGTGGAATGACCTGCGTATTAAGAAAGAGAGTATCTAGGTAGTGTCGGATTAAGAATCGTTCTTCCTTTTAGCAGCCGGTTCTTGTAGAGAAAACATGGTCAACTAATAGAATTATATTCAATATAAATTGAAAGTTTGTTAAAGTTTATTAAAAATTTATTAAGTATCTGTGGCGTCTAATAGACGGTAAGTTATGAGAAGAAATATAACTATTTCGTATTGATGCATTATCTCGAAAATCTGAATTGATCCCTTATTTCATTTTTCCGCCATTTCGATTTTTTTTCATTTATCTATATTATATTATTTATCTTTAAATATTGAAATAATCATCTCACATATCTTAATTTAAAATATTTCTAATTTACTTGCTTATTTCATTCACTCATTTTAACACAAGATTTTTGTAGGTTAACGATGGCAAATTTCACGTGGTCATATCTTATGTTCATTTTAATGTTGGAACATATGCTGTCTTTCTTAGCATTTTTGCTTGAGACAAATCTAAATGTTAGTTTAAATTGGCCATCGATACCCTACAGATATTCTTGGAACATATTACGTTTGAGATTCTATGTTGATTTGCCCCGAATTATTTTAGCCACTTGGTCTGGGTTTGAAGCCACTTGGTCTGGAGTTTAACCTTGGTTAGAGCTAAAAGGCACGTTATCTGGAGCTTAGAGAATTCACGTTATCTGGAGCTTAGAGAATTCACTTTATCTGGAGCTAAGAATTTACCTTGTCTGGAGTTTAAAAACCTTACCTGGAGCTACCAAGAACTGGGAACAACGATAGGGCAGAAGTCACACAAGAAGAATACAATCCACCTAGGAAAACATCTAAAAAGTCCACAGAACATTAAATAAGAAAAACATAAAGATAAGTCTCATTTAATGTAGTAAGAAAGCATTAAATACCATCATTTTACTTAGTTGTTATTATCACTGAAAACGACCCAGAACCAATATATGTTAACCAATCTCCCTGCCAGGGCATAAATATCTGTTAAAAGGGAGGTTGGTTACAATATCATCAACAGTTAGCCATCCTCTAGTGAATGAAGGCCTTCTGTAGAATTTTCTTATTTCTTTTATCGGCCGTTCTTAATTTCCATTTGACTTCAGTACCTTTTTTTTTTAACTCGAGGGACCTACAGTTGTTTAACGCCGGTTCCGAACGGCCAATGGGCTTGTAAACTATGTACATTACCCAACAATTTTTAATCATATATAACCACTAAATTCCGGACATATACAACACCCAAGAGCAAGGTGGGACTCGAACCCACAATCTTCGGTTTACAAACGGTACAAGGCGGTACCACCTTACCGCTGGTCTACCGAGGCCTCAATCAGCATATATTGTCTGAGGGCACTTTTTTTTTTGTGGTCGTTTGGCGACACGACGATTTCAGTCCAATATGTTCAAGTCCAACGATCTTGATATTTTCTTGCAATACAGCCAGTCCAACATCAATTAATTCTTTGGATGACGTCAAAAAACTTCGTTTGTTCTATGATCTATGATTTTTTTATCGGTCTCTATTTTTTAACAATTAATAAGCATCAAATATTAACATCCAATTATGCAAGTATTTTCAACCAGATGTGCCACAGCAGCTAGGCCTACTCTAGTAAAATATAAAATTAAGATAAGAAATGTCTGACAAGCTAACATCTTAAATATATGGAACGAATTATGAAACTGTGTTCTTTATCAATTCGTAAGTTCACGAATAGATCAGTCCCTACAATTTTTCCTACTCTGAACCACTTCAGGGAATGACTAGTAGTTTGTGTTTCTCACACAATGTTTATCTAACAATGAAAACCTATTACCAGGGTTCTTTCAACTACACTGATTGGTTCTGGAACATCCGCCATGATATCGATTCTCGTATTCTGATTCAAACTAACAGTGGATCAATTTTGGCGCTTCGAATTCCCGTTTTATATCTAGGTAGATGACCGAAATTTATATAATACGAATAGAAGATCGTTCGGCTACAGAAAAGAGTGAAACCAATCGGGGTCTATTTTCGCCGATATCAATTTATATGCATCTTATGGTTGAAGTACTTAGGATACCAAGAATATATTTGCCCAAAGTGAGTAAAAATTTTTCATTTCAGTTTTAGTCATCACAGATGACAATTATTGTTTAGCGTTCATTTTCATATTTTGAACTTCTGTGAACCTTGTTTTTTCATCATCATTAATGGATGCAACTGTATCTCATGTTGAATTCAATTAGAGACTAGTAAATAAATAGCGAATCGCAGAACTCAAATGGAGCTGGGTAGGGCACGTTGCCAGGCAAGAATATAGTCGATGGACAAATCGTATTACTTCGTGGCTACCAAGGGAAATAAACCGAGGAATCGGAAGACCTCAAAGAAGATGGCTAGACGACATAGAAGAGGTAGCAGGACAAGCCTGGTATCGCCTAACCCAAAAGAAAACATCGTGAAAAGAATTAGGGGAGGCCTACGTTCAGAAGTGGATAACAATGGGCTGAAAAGAAGAAGAAGAAAAACAGATAGCATATCTTCATTTTTTCTGAGATGGCATTACTGAATGACAATTTCGAAAGTTGTATCTAGACACATAATCCAGGGGTTCCCCTAAATTCGAGTCGCGGCGCCCTTTTCTAATTGAAATGATTCCACTGCGCCATAATTGATATAAATAGATAGAAGTATGACTAATGGTGAGAGATATTGAAGAAACTAAAACTGAACCTTCAAACCGTTGCGTATTTTCTCAGAAGGTGGAATTAAACTGATGAGTCTCTTCTTCAGCAGAAGTAAATTCTGATGTAGCACTAGTGTTGTATGTATCTTGAGCTCCTGCAAATCTATTCAAATTTTCATTTCTATAGTACTTATTTCTCAAACCAAATAATGAGTTGTGATATACTTCCGGTTCCATACCCTTTCGGGCGTAGGCGACCTCTCTGCAACTATTTGTGCTGTGCGGGATACAGAGAAACACGAATAGAAGGGACCTACAGTTTTACGACGGTTCCGAACGTCTTTATAGAGAGGCGTTCCTAGGCAGAATACCTCTCGGTGCTTTGCCATTGCCTTCCGAGAGGTGGATACGCATTAATTCGTTGGTTCGGCCGGGATTCGATCCAGCGACCTTCTGTTCAGAAGCCCAACACACTGATCACTGAACTACGGAGCCAGAGTTGTGATATATGCCTTTGAAATATGGCTTTCATATCTTGAGGAGGATTAAGTACATTTGATGTCAAATATTGAAAAAGAATCTTGGATATCATCTACTCCATAACTTCAGCTTATCATGATAGCTGATATTTCGTCCGTTGATTCCAAATGGTGACTGCTTTCTCCTTGCAGAGAGAGATTAAAGAACTTCAGCTTCTGCTTATATGCTTTCCAAAAGAACTTCCAGAATATTCCAGATCTATCGCGATAAGCACATCGACATGTCTAGCCCGATCATACCTTACGCTCCAGGTGGCTTGAATATTTACAAGAATAATCTGCGATCAAAAGCTAATTTTACACAGAATCAAATAAAAAAAAGACCATGCCAAAAATTCTGATACTTGTAAGTTTTTACTTAATTTTTTGTTGAGTTATGGCAAATTTGTCACGACGCCCAGGGGCGTCGCGGCTCGCAGATTGGGGAAACTCTCTACATTACGTTTTAAGTAATCATCCATTACCTTATCTTTATTTCCATAGAAATCGCTGGTAATGCGTATGAAAAATTATAAAATGGTGCACAGAGCAGGATAGGTTTAGATAAGTGTACATTTTTGAGATAATATAGTGTGTAAGTAACATAAAATTGGCGAACAACTTCAAATCATTAACACTTTGGAGTCACTATTCCAGGTTGAAGAGTACCATCTGCACCAAACATAATATTAACATTTCTTAACAGAATAGTTTGCAAATTATTCTAGTAGGTATCGTAATACCCACCTACGACACTGATCTACTTGCTCAATTAATTAATAAAACTTTTAAAACTGAATATAATAATTTCTATTCCTGTTTTGCCCATCTCCAAACGAGTTATCGAGGTTATTCACTGGTAATTGCGCGATTCTAAATTTTTCTCCCGTCTCTCCCGTCCACCTGGTTTTTCAGGCACTGCCGCATGCGGCGGAAACAAAAAACGACCATTCTATCCATTTAAGATGCAGTAATTAATAAATAGAGACGTGTGGAAATTATTTCTGGGGAACTGATACCCTCATTGAGTCAACTATGAGTGCGCTGAGTTATTCGATCTATTACCATTTAAAAGTTTACGTAAAATGAACGAGTCCGAGATGAATAAGCGACGGGGAACCTGTAACGTGGGATTTTGTTGTAAGAAACAGGGTATTTTTCATCTTTCGAACATGGATATTAATGTAACGAAAAGCAGGCTTGGAGCTCCGGTGGCGGAGAGGCTATAGGTAGCGCTATGCCGTCTTCGTTGACGGAGTTGGTGGGTTCGATTCCCACCGTGTTCCTGGGTGTTTGTATCCGTCCGGATTTAAGTTGTTCCCCTCATTATAGTAAATTGATGGCTAAATGTTCAAGTTAACGAAGCCAAAATTGTACGGAGTTTGGGCGCGTGTGAGAGGGCACACGTCCCACCTCTTTAAAAAAAAAAAAAAAAAAAAAAAGAAAGAAAAGGTTACCTGCAGATATGTACGAGGGTAGTCCAACACGGAACCGACCTAACGAAAAGAAAACAGAAATTTTCAGAGAAACTATCTTCACTCCTCAGCATAATATACTTTTAACTCAATAAGCGTTATACATCGATGTTATGCAGCTTCGTCCCCCTCAAAATAGATATTAAGCGCAGACTTTTTGTCTTCTCTGTAGGCAAACTTTTTACCAACATTGGAAAAACAAAATTATCCAAGGGGGCTGAATTTGGTGAAGGAAGAAATATGAACTGTATCTCATTGATTTTCGCTAATGCGATAATGGATGTATGAACTGGAACATTGTCTTCATGAAACAACTTCTAACTGAATTTCAAGAAATTTAATAAGATCGCTATATATCAACGTTATCTTTGCGACGAGTTTGCATAATATTCACTGTTAAATTTTAGTCTTATTCTTTCTGAAAATATTAGACTATTACACTGAATTGCAAGTCAATAGTGAGTTGTGGGAGTGGTTATTGAATCCGTTTTTAGATATTTTATTGATATATATATATATATATATATATATATATATATATATATATATATATATATCAGAGCTGTGCCAAAGCATTGTGCTTTGTGCTCGTGAAAGCACTCGGAGCACTTTTGTGCTCCTGAGCACTGTGCTTCCGAGCCCTTTTCAAAAGCAGTGCTTAGTGCTTAGTAATTGAAGTCCTTCAACAAAAGGTTTTGTGCTTAGTAATCCCAAAAGTGCTCCCGAGCACTGAAGTGCTCCCAAGCACTTCTGCGAATTACTAAGCACTAAGCCCTGAGCCAAACTTGTCGTAACACGAATATGCGTATGCGGCGGCGCTATGATCGTGTGTTGATATCATTCCAGTGATAAACATCTCACGTTAGTGTCAAGCGAGGGGTTAACCGCGCTAGGAAATCATGTACACTAAAATACTAAATTGCATAAAATTGCAAAAAATTGCAAAAAATTGCATAAAATTGCAAAAAATTGCATAAAATTGCAAAAAATTGCATAAAATTGCAACAATTTGCAAAAATTTTCATAAAATTGCAAAAAATAGCATAAAATTGCAAAAAACTGCAGAAAATTGCGAAAAATTGCAAAAAATTGCAAAATTTCCAAAAAATTTCAGAAAATACCAACAAAAATTTCAAATTATGCAACGAAAAATTTTAAGAAAAATTGCAAAATATTGTACGAAATTGTAAAAAATTGCAAAAAAATTTCAGAAAATTCATAGAGAAATTTCAAAAAATTTTACAAATTTAATAATGAAACTAATAATTATATATAAGTATACCAAGTTAAAATGTTCAAATAAACAATAGTATAGGTATACAGGGTGTCCTAATTGCCATGGGCTACTATTGCTATTTCGGTAACTATAAGAACTACAAGGTTGGTCAAATTAGAAAAAAAAAGTGCAGGTTTTGAAGGACATTGAAAATCTAGTTTCATAATAGAAAAACAAAAATTCTATTTTGAGCTACGGGGGTTTTTCGAGAAATTGCTCGAAATTATTTGATTTAAATATCTCAAAAATTATAATTTTCACAAAAAATTAGTGAGAAGAAAAATTTATGCATTGTAGACGTTCTTCAATTTGGTATTTTTCAAGGAAATTTGGTTTGTCTAGTGTTCGGTATATACCCATCAAGTTACTTTTTTCAAATACGGACCTGTATTTTTTATTCCATTTCTCGAAAAAACTTTTTTTTCAGATTTTAACGATGTTTCACATGTTTCACATAAAACAATTGTCTATTTTAATAACATAAACAGACTGTTGCAGCGTGTAATGAAAGAAACTGTTTATTAAGTTTTTAAACATTCAAACTTTTTACCATTCAATTAAATTCAAGTTATGTAATAAACCTTAAAACTTGACCATCCTTGTAGTTTTTATAGTTACCGAGATAGCAATAGTGGACATGGCAATTAGGACAACCTGTATATGTAAAAGTTATTCAAATTTTTTTTTCAGTTGTTTGAATAATGTACAAGTATTTATGCGAAAACGGTCTTACGGTGCCCTTAAGGACCTTGGGACCAAAGAAAATGAAATTTTACTCAACTATCTTCCCGATAACTCTTCCTATATAGTATTATACCATCTGAGTAGTAAACAGCGTAATAATTTTCCAGTGATTTGATCACAAAAGGTTGTGAATAGGATGAGTTTAAATTGGTGCTTCTTTTATTTGACATCGCTCTCGATAGCCGATCGGAGCTTAATCTGAAACGAAATAGAACTTCAATTGTTTTTGTATATTTAAAAGTTAAAAGTTTATTTTATACTGTGGTCGATTTTCATTGAGTAAGCAGCATAAAGTTATTTTTCTTATAGTTACAATTTTTTCTTTAACCTTTACTTCAACGTAAGGACTTGTTGGTTCCAGATTTTGTGGAATATCAAACGATGTCACATTTTTCAAAATTGAGGATATCCTCATCAGGAGGTGTGGAGATATCTTCAGAAAAATATTCTTTGAACAGAGATATTTCTACTTAATTGAAATTTTCATCGATTTTTCCATGTGCAACCTACCCATCACAAATAGAAGTCGTATCAAAATTTAAAAAAGAAATAATTCTTGTGGACATCAGTCCAATGTTCCCTAGCATTCAGTTTGACGCGATAACGAACTATAAAAAATATAATACCATGAATATCATGGAAGTTTTCAAAATATTATGAAATAAATGCAAAAATTCCAGAAAAGTCCACAAATTGACAATAAAGTTCCGAAAAATTTTCATAAAATTGCAAAAAATTGCAGAAAATTGCAGAAAAATTACAGAAAATTGCAGAAAATTGCAAAAAATTGCAAAAAATTGCAGAAAATTGCAAAAAATTGCGAAAAATTGCAGAAAATTGCAAAAAATTGCATAAAATTCCTAGACGTTGTACACCAAAATTGCACCGCGGTCAACCCCTCGGTGTCAAGTCAATAAAAAAATTATTTATAAAATACAACAGCCCCCTTCCATCAAGTGCTCCTGTTGAAAGACTGTTTTCATTTGCGTCTATAGTAAATGCACCAAGACTCTCTGAGTGACAGGAACTTCGAAAACTTAGTTTTATTAAATAATTTTTTTTTTCATTTTGATGAGTTGTACACCATTACTTATATGTTACTTGTATGTCAATACATTGAATGAAAATTTTGAATTTTTTATGGGCATGGAACTCAACTATCTAAATCGCATCAGTACCTAAATTCTGATGAAATATGAATAATACGCATGGGATTTTTAATATGCAATAATAGATCTTTCAATACTCTGTGCTTTCCATAAGGGCTGCTCCTATTTGATATATTAATCATCACTTAGGTGATTGAATACTAATACTAAGATTCTACACAGGTCCTTTTTTATCCTATTTTCAATAAAATCTGTGTCATTTAGCTAATATCAATATTCGTAGGTCACAGATTACAGAAGCATATCTTGTTTCTGTATCATTTAAATTTAAATGAATCTATGATCTTTATGAAATGAATCAAAAATGGCGTGTGAGAATGCCCATGCTTATAGTTATTTATGTATCAAGGGAGTTATAAGGATGTTAACTACATAGGGCAACAGATTTCAATCCCGAGGGACGTAAGTCCCCCTCCGTACAATGTACGATTTTTCTGAGAATTTAGTGGAATTCCCCTGAACCTCTCTTCGAGCAAAATGACGTGCGGGACAATTAAATCTACTGAACCCCATTGAAAATGTTCTGCTCTTTTCAAATATCTCAATAAAATCCCAAAATTTTAATATATGAATCTCCGCTTGGAAGAAGTCCCATAATTTTCAAATACGGACCTGGAATTTTCTGGAAATTTAAATATAGGTCGGTCGACCTGTGGAAGTGAATCATACGTTCCAAATATCAACCGACTATGCTGGTTGGTTAAAAAGTTATGAGGAATTGAAATTTTTGGTGCATAAACTCGGTTATGGAATTGATTAGACCTATCATATATCGATTTTTTGGACTCGTCTAGGATAGCTCTAGCTCAGGTTGTCGTAGGTATATTCATTTACCAATAAAACACCCTGTATATTTCTGTACCAGCTCATAGTGAGCATCGAATTTGTAACACCCTGTGCATCTCTTCTCACCCGTCAATAATCTCATACTCATATGCCATCTTACAATTTCTTCACCGATTAAAATAACCTCAATTTCAACAATTCCTAAAAAAGTACTTAGGGCTTAGTGCTCGAAATGTCAAATTACTTTCACAAAGTGCTTAGTAATCGCAAGCCTTTTGTAAAAATAAGTGCTTAGTGCTCGAGACCGGGAGCCTTTTTTTTCAAGTGCTTAGTGCTTAGTGCTCGAAGCACTATTCTTCAGTGCTCGTCCCAGCTCTGATATATATATATATATATATATATATATATATATCTATATATATATATATATATATATATATATATATATATATATATATATATATATATATATATATATATATATATATATATATAATATATATATATATATATATATATATATTAAAAAAATTAAATAATAAGAAAACAACTTGTCTAAAAACCACAAAATGAAAATAACTTTTTATTCGACTAGTTTCGCCTGTTACAGCATTATCAAGACTGAATACATAATTGCAAAAGACATCGCTTGAAAATATATAAGTATTTCGGTTCGGTAACCTGGGGGGTGGTAAAATGTAATCGATGGGTCCAAGTTATCAGAGATTTAACAGTGGGGAGTGGTTTAAGTCTAACTGGTCATTAAGAAGAATGTAATTATGGGATTTTTGGTTCTTGTTTATTTCCATGGCTTCCAGGAAGTTCATTATCATACCTTTATCACTGTAATGTAGAATTTTTGGTTTGAATGTTTATGAGAAGTAATGTTTTTTTGACTCTAGATGTTCCCTAAATGCCGATTGTCCGTTTTTTAGATGTTCTTTTAGCCTGGTTTCAAAACATCTCCCGGTCTGACCTATATATGTTGAATTACATTCTTCACAGTCCATTCTATAAATTCCTCTTCTCTTCATTGGATCGACTTTTGACATTTTGTTATTAAAAATCATTCTATCTAATCTGCTGTGACTCGAAAAAGCAGTATTCAAATTATTATTTTTAAAGAATTGAATGATCTTTGAAGAGGGGATGTGCGTATAAGGGATGCTCACAAACTTTTGTACATTTTTGTTACATTGTTGTTACGTTGTTGTTGCATGCTAAAAGAACATCTAAAAAACGGACAATCGGCATTTAGGGAACATCTAGAGTCAAAAAAACATAACATCTCATCCTCTTTCAAACCAAAAATTCTTCATTACTGTGATAAAGGTATGATAATGAACTTCCTGGAAGCCATGGAAATAAACAAGATCCAAAAATCCCATAATTACATTCTTCTTAATGACCAGTTAGACTTAAACCACTCCCCACTGTTAAATCTCTGATAACTTGGACCCATCGATTACATTTTACCACCCCCAGGTACCGAACCGAAATACTTATATATTTTCAAGCGATGTCTTTGCAATTATGTATTCAGTCTTGATAATGCTGTAACAGGCGAAACTAGTCGAATAAAAAGTTATTTTCATTTTGTGGTTTTTAGACAAGTTGTTTTCTTATTATTTAATTTTTTTAATATAAATATGAACTACCACAGAGTTGATTCATCGTCCATCGAATTTATATATATATAAAACTAAGTAGAAAAGTGGGTACTCGGCAAAGAGAGGGGCTGGATAATTGACAAAACTACCAATTGCCAATTTACATCTATATTTCGGCCCTATATTGGGACCATAATTGTACTATTAATACAAATTAACAAATTACATAACAACTGATAATAACGTGGACAAAGTTTCAATTACAAAAATTATAATAAATGCTGAAAATGGCGAAAAATAATTGAATTCCGTATTCTTTGAAATAATCCTGGTGTATTTCTAATAGTATTACATGCTACGATGAGACGATCCCTTAAATAATCGATATTTTCAACGGGAGTAGAATAAACCAGTGTTTCAAGAAAACCCCAAATGTAAAGGTACAATGGATTCAAATCTGGAGATCGGGCAGGCCAATTCTGGGTGCCTCCTCGTCCTATCCAGCGATTTGCATAAGGTACATCATCACAAAGTTGGGATAACTCTTCTTCAAGAAAATGGCAGTTTACGTCTCCATTTAATCTTATTGGGAGAAAATATAGCCCAATTAAATAATCATCAATAACTCCAAGCCACACATTCAATGAAAATTGATGTTGAAATTTAGATTCAGTAATTTCGTGTGGCTGGGTTCTCATATGTGATTATTATGGAAATTTCTGATAGATTCCCGAGAAAAGCTTGTCTCATCAGTAAACAGAATACGAGATAAGTACTGCGGAGCTTGTGTGATCATTTGAATTATCCATTTACCAAATTAGACGAGGTAGAAAATCTCGAGGTAAGAGCGCTTGGACTCTTTGGATATGGTAGGGATACTGCATTTGTTCTTTTAAAATTCTAAATACTGTGCAATGGCTCACATTTAACTGTCGGGTAATTTGTCTCCTACTTGTTCCGGGAGATTCTTCAATTAAATTAAGAACAGCCTCCTCTAGTGCTACACTTCGTACTTTTCGAGAACGTCGACGGTTGTCCTTGAAAAATTTCCTTATTCTCGTGAACGTTGATGAATACGGGCGAACACGCTATGATGGGGTAATGTTCGTTCTGGACATAACTCAGCGTAAAGCCTCCGAGCTCTTAATCCATTTCCATTAGCACGACCATATAAAAAATGCATATCCGCCATTTCGGCATTTGTGTAATTTGCCATTTTATTTACTTAATTAGTTTTAATTTTTCAGACATTCAAGAATAACACAAAGAAAATCAGGAGAATAAAACTATTTGTCACATGACTTCATTTGACAGCAGCTTACTTGTTTTTTTTTAATAAATGAAACCTCTCTGTGAATTTATGGGAAAAGTTTTGTGATCAAACTAACAACTTTATGATAAAAAGACAGGACATAAAAAAGTTGCAGATTGAGTCTGTATTTTCAAATATATTTTTTAAATAGGAAAATATAGACGCATTAAAAAGTTCTGATGCAAATATTATAGGGGTTGTTTTTTTCAGCCCCTTGTGATTACATTTAAGGGTTACAAAAATATTCAAAAACTGCCATTTTATTAGCATCAGTTATGTGGCAAATTTCATTCTTCTAAATTCTTCCAAAGTGGATGTATTGAATAAAACCTAATTACCTAATTTCAAAGGGCTGTAACTTGGAGGGAAAAGGGTGTTGAACAAAAATTTATATGAAAGACCCCCCTTAATTTTTGCTAAAGAATCACCCATTTAAATCTTTCGCATCAATTCAGAAACACCCTGTATATATATATATATATATATATATATATATATATATATATATATATATATATATATATATATATATATATATATATATATATATATATATATATATATATATATATATATATATATATATATATATAAATATATATATATATATATATGGGTGTTTCTGAATTGATGCGAGAGATTTCAGTGGGTGATTCTTCAGCAAAAATTAAGGGGGGTCTTTCATATAACTTTTTGTTCAACACCCTTTTCCCTCCAAGTTACAGCCCTTTGAAAAAAATTGTTTTATTCAATTCACCCCCTTTAATTTTTGCTAAAGAATCACCCATAGAAATCTTTCGCATCAATTTAGAAACACCCTGTATATATATATATATATATATATATATATATATATATATATATATATATATATATATTTATATATATATATATATATATATATATATATATATATATATATATATATATATATATATATATATATATATATATATATATATATATATATATATACTCACCGGCACGAAAACCGGAGCAGTGGAATATTTTCAAACAAAGTTCAAATTTTAATGCTTTGTGATGTTTCATCATTATAATATCATACACACAAAGAAAACAACATGTTTTATGTATTATCCAACAACAATTTAACATATAATTGAAAAAAATGAGTGTTTTGTAACAATTTGAGAAACTAGGACGAAAACGCACCATCTGGTGTTGTGTAAAAATTACCTTAAATTAATCAAAACTGAAACGACTTGCTATCAAAAACTGGGGAGCCGCATTCTTAATAACGGGTGTTGCCCCCACGTGCTCGAATTACTACCTGTATCCTCCTTGGCATGCCTAAAATCAAGTGGCGAATGTCCACTTGTGGAATAAGTTCCCATTCCTCTAAAAGAGCTTGTCGCAACTGATTTAAAGTTAAAGGAGCAGGAACACGACTTCGGATCCTTCGCCCAAGCATGTCCCAAACATGTTCTATGGGATTAACATCCGGACTCACCGCAGGCCACTCCATAACAGGAATATTTACCTCGTTTAAGTAATATTGAGTTATCATCGCGGTGTGAGGTCGGGCATTATCATGCATCAAAAGAAAGTCATTTCCAATAAAGCCAACATAAGGGACAACAAAATCTTGGAGAACGTCCTCAATGTACCTGGCAGCAGTTAAGGATCCTCTCGGAAGGATGTATAATTCTGTGTGTGCTTCCAGAGAAATTGCGGCCCACAACATAACTGAGCCCCCTTGGTATCCTGTTCTAGAACTGAAGGTACATTCTGCAAAACGCTCGTGTGGCCTTCGTCATACTCTCTCATGACCATCTGGAGACCGCAGGCTAAATCTGGACTCATCGGTGAACAACACGCGCCCCCATTCATTTTCACCCCAGTGCTGATGATTTCTGGCAAACTGAAGTCGCGCAACACGATGACGCCTAAGACGTTCTGGGCCTATTGCAGGTCTACAACTGATAAGATTGGCTTCTCTCAGTCGTCGTCGAACTGTTCGTTCGCTTACGTTGGTTTGCCGGACGTGCTGAAGTCGATTTCTGATTTCAACAGCTGTAGCATGACGATTTCGCAGACTTTGTAAGATGATAAAACGATCATCACGAGCGCTAGTTCTACGTCGGGGATCAGTTCCAGGTCGTCTGGTGTAACCTTCAGTTACGTGTGAAAATACGATGAACAGTGCTATTGGAAACATGATACTCTCGGGCAACATATCGCTCACTTCTTCCGTCTTGAAGCAACGCAACAATAACAGCCGCTGTGTCGGAATTAACATCCATATTTTTTATGCAGAACAACTTTCAAACATTTTTCGATCTGTCAGATTCCTCACAACAATGACAACAACAGCATTGTTGAGATGGGTTAGTGGCCAACTATACACACTGCAGTAGCAAGATCTATGGAATTTATGATTTTTACTCAAAAACACTTTTTTTCTTCAATTAAAGGTTAAATTGTTGTTAAAAAATACGTAAAACATGTTGTTTTCTTTGTGTATAAGATATTATAATAATAAAACATCACAAAGCATTCAAATTTGAAGTTTATTCAAAAATATTCAAGTGCTCCAGTTTTCGTGCCGGTGAGTGTAGATATATATATATATATATATATGTGTGTGTGTTTTTTTTAAATAATAATAATAATGCACAAATATTGCACACATAAATCAAATTTAGAAGATTAATCTTATTATATTGCAATCGCTGATACGTTAAAAATCGAATCACTTAAATATAATGACGCTTCGAAATATCAAGCACATCATAGAGTTTAATTTCGATTTGGTAGTTAATATCAGATAACTGAGAAGACATCTGCTTCTGCAGTAAGGCAAATTATGACAAAAGGTTGAACCGCTTCAAGTAAACTACTTCAAGTAATTTTATATTTTTATTATAATGAATTTGCGGAGTAATCTCTACTCTCAGTATTTTTTCTAAAGTATTCGAGCGTATCGTTTTTGATAGAATGATGAACTATTTGGATAAATTTCAAATACTCAATACTGCACAGCATGGATTCAGATCTGGTCGCTCAACACAAACGGGAGCTCTGTATTTTGTTGATTTTGTCTACGAGTGCCTCGACAATGGTTTTGTACGTTGCGGGATTATTTTTTGACCTATCTCGAGCTTTTGATAGTCTCGCTTTCAAGTTCATAATTGACAAATGCTATAATATGGGTTTCAGGGGTGTGATTTCAAATTGGCTATTTAGTTACCTTGACGGCAGGACTATATCTGTTAAAGTTAATAACTCTTTTTCTTCTGAACATAATATGAATATGGGAGTCACTCAGGGTTCCGTTCAGGGACCACTTCTATTTTTATTGTTTATTAATGATCTACCCTTAAATTTTAAAGTTGCTGGCTGATCAGTCGGAGGATATTATTTTTTTATTAAGTAAACATAGAATAACCTTGTTTGCTGATGACACCTCCATAGCCGTTACTGGACGGACTTTTGAGGAGTTACAAAGATTCTGTGGGTTACTGCTGAGGTGCTTTATTGAGTGGTGCAATTCAAATGCAATAATGATAAATGTCAACAAGACAGAATGTATTAATTTCTCTATTCGAAACGATAATCATAGTAAACTGCTCATTACAGTCATCTGATCTAAAGACTGCACTAAGTTTTTTGGAATCCACATAGACTGTAATCTGAGGTGGAACGCACATATTGACGTGGTGTGCAAGAAACTCAATAGCTCTTACTACGCAATAAGTCGAGTCAAAGGTTCACTTCCTCTACAGTCTGTACTGAACATCTACTAAAGCTTGGTCTACAGTCACTTAACATATAATGTTTTACTATGGAGAAACTCCCTAGATGTTGGGAGAGTTTTCATAATTCAGAAGAGAATAATTCGAATGATATTTAATATTTCTCCGCGATCATCCTGTAGGCCCACTTTTCGTCAAGATGCCATATTAACATTGGCTTCTATTTTTATTTTTAGATGTTTAGTGTATGTGAAGGAAAATGAGTTCAATATTACTAAACTTTCTAGCTTTCATGGCTATAATACCAGAAATAAGGAAACTATTTATGTACCTAAGCATAAAACTCATAAGTATGAAATGTCTCCCATGTATCAGAGTATTAGAGTTTTCAACCATTTACCTCAAAGTCTTCAGTCTCTTGATATTAGAAGGTTTAAGAAAGTAGTTAAGGCCTTATTGTTAAGAAAATGTTATTACACTGTAAGCGACTACTTCTGTGATATTCTTGAAATAAGCTGAAGTGTGATTTTTTGACCTGTCCTATACATATGTACCTATGTCTTAAAGAATTAATAAAATATTATTATTATTATTATTATAATCGTCGGGTTTAGCGTCTATTTGGTGCCGAAAATCGAAATTCTCGACAAATCGTCTACACGAGTGCGTTTTTCTCGTCCTCAAATTACTGCACTAATATCGAAGAATATATACGCTGGCTGATCTACACCGAGAAAAGGTGGACAAGGTCGTTGAGTATCTCGAAGGAATCTGTAATCGAATACCGGTATATCCATAATCCGTCTATAGATATACGTATTCTAATTCTCCGTTAACTTTGTAAGATATAAATCGAGTAATTAGAAGCCTTAAACTGATTGTTGGATAACAATTGAATTTGTGTTAAGGCAATCGATATTTCTATCCATTTTATTGCGAATCGAGTTAGAGTTAGGATTGAATACATCGAATAAATCAATCAGACTCGCATGCAACTATCGATTAAGCAAAATGGAACAATAAATTCTAGCGTAAGGGAGTGCCATCTTCGTCAACATAATCAACTATCATTGTTGATTACAGAATTTGTGGGATAGAAACTTATTGATATGATATATTAATTCGATGAATAGTGCATCATATGGAGTATTAAGTATATCAAATATTCATATTTAATATAATGGATCATTTTCAATATTAAAATTCGTATTCCTTCGGATCAAGTGCTTATGGGAATTCGAGGTTGTTCCCGTTCGGTCGATAGACTGGGCACTACTGATGACTGATGAGCTCGTTGCAAAGCGAAACAGACTGTCTAATGTTTCCATTGTACCTATATGGTGCCGGTGTTCGAATGTTCTAACATTCTCCCTTGAAGGTTGAATGAGCATTCCATGTCGTTAGACCACGTTGGAGATTTTACTTGATCAATCATGGATTTCAAATGATATTCCAACGTATTTATTATCTTTATATATATATATATATATATATATATATATATATATATATATATATATATATATATATATATGCGTAACAACTTGAAAGTTAATCTTATGGATTTTTGAATAAACGTTGATTTTTACGGATTCGCCAGGTTTTCTCCGTTAATAATAATCTGGTCGAATCGGTTCGGCATTTATTTTCTTCATATTTCAAATCTCTACAATTCGTCTTGAAAACTTTCGAGATTGCTGCATTTGTTTTCATTTGATAAGCGAAAAACTAAAAAAAAAACGATTTCTCACTACTAAATGCTATAAAAAAGTAATAAAAGATGTTTTATCACAGAATCACTCTTTTTCTGCTCTATTGCTTGGTCTATAATAGCGACCGTCTAGGAGGTGCTTTAGCCTCGTAATACACAAAATGGGTTCCTGGAGAAGTTTCATGCTATTGAAAATATTATATTTAACGCAATACTATTAAAATATAGACCAAAACTAATAAATCACTGAAACAAATTTTGAAATCCATCAATAAATGACTTAGAAATGGATTGTTGAATATTCCTATTTTAGTAGGGAACGTGTATGGTCTCTGGTTTGTCTGTGACGTCATTCGACCTATCCAAGATTGCCGCACCACGAATCATTCAAGTATTAGTTTCAGAGTCGCACCAGGCCTCTTGCTTCGTTCGTGTTTATTTACGTTAAACAGACGTTTGTTTAGTTTTTATTTCATGTTATTGGAAAAAGGCATAACATAAGAACATATCTACTATTCAAAATTAAATGTCCGCTGAAAACTGAAACCATGAAAAAAACATCAACAATGTAAAATATACAGCGAAATATGAAGCTCCAGTACAACTAAAAATGCAGTTCGCGACTAAGTGAAAGGCTTTTTTTACATTGCTCACGCAGATTTTTAGACATCTCAAAAAATTGATGTTTATGAAATCAAATATTTCATTGTATTACAATGTATATACTCTGGTCACGTCAAAACCTATTTCATTGCGTTTGAAGAATTTTCAATTCTTACTTCAATACAGTGCAAAATACGCACTGTAGTTGAATATTTTTTCTAGAAGATATCGGTAACTTTTTACAAATTTCTTCGATAGGTGGAAAATATATTAACTGTTCCATTCGGTCAGCTATATTTTACTAACTGAGCTTTTACATATATCAAAATCTATAGCCAGACGCACATAGGAATCGTCGAATTTTCTTCAATGATATAAAAATATCTCTTACTAGACTAGCAACCCTTTCGAATAGTAGCTTCGTGAGAAAGAAAAAAATTCTTCTAGCAACCCCATATAAAAAATAACGTTTTTAGTTATATTGTTTATGTTGTTGCGATATTGTGGCTTGATTGTATTTGAGAAAGAACTAGCTGAACTTGTACTGTTCTGCGAAAATATTGATGCTTTTGAAGGAGAACTGCTAAGTGAGGATAGTCTTGATGGAGAGTGCTGAGGAGATTCATAAACGATTTGGGAGCACTTATTTCCTGTACCTTTCGCACTTCATTTCTTTTGATTGTTTGCACTGGTTAATTTTACTGTGAAGTTTTGATATTGACTTGAACTCCTTGGTTTCTCTTTTTATTTGGATGATTATCTGATTCTGTAAAAGTAATGTTCTCTGGTATCGGATCCTCCGTTTCATTTAACTCCATTTTAGCACACTCAATCATTTCAAAAAATTGTAACGAAGATGATTTACTTGAAGTCGACGGTACTTCTTTTGTTTATAGGTTTTCATAAAATACGATTCGAACGGCGCAAGTTTACAACAATAAATAAGTACGTTCTGGGCGAATACGCGCTATGTCATCTAGCATCTAGGCCGAATGACGTCACACGATAGAGCGCCTGTGGAACGAAATTATTTTTACAGGCACAACTTCAAAGTCCCATAACTTTTTTATTTCTAGAGATATTTCACTGATTCTTTCAGGTTTTTGTTTTATTTCACTTAAATTTTTATAATCAGTCTATTGAAAAAAAATGGAAAATTATTTGATTTAAAGCTTTGTTATTTAAAAGACATTACTCTTAATTTCGACTTTTTCAATATTATACCTATTCTAGACAAAATTACTATTGTGGATGTAATTGGTGATTAGTTGAATATTCTGAAGATATGGATGGTGTTGATAAAATTAAATCTGTATCACAAGTTGTTCCATTGAAAAAAGGGGTGGTTAGTTGAATGGATGTAATCTAATAATTTGGTTTGAGTTCGTTTTGATTAATTGTTGTGTTCTAACTCACGTTGTTTGTTGCCAAAAACATTTTTTTCGAAAAAAAGATGATGAGACGCCATCTACCTTCATGGGCTGTGGATAGGGTCGCCAACCCTCCCGGATTGCCCGGAAGACTCCGGAAATAATGGTTATCCTTCTGACCTCCCAGGTTATAATAATTTCTCCGGTTTTTCTGTTATATTATATATATATATATATATATATATATATATATATATATATATATATATATATATATATATATATATATATATATATATATATGATTTTATGGTGAGAAACCGTCCAATATTAGATACTGTAATGAATATAAATTTTAAATTGATTGACAATTTCTTAACTCCCCTTAGTCGACTTCTAAAATTCTCCCGGGTAGGTCCTTTCGAGAGTTGGCAACCTTAGCTGTGGACATTAGCCAGTAAATATCAATGCATGATAACCAAAGAGACTCATGGACATTTACAACTTCCATATCTTACCCGGGATTCGAACCTGGTAGGTATGTATCCTAGACTGTTTCTCAACCGTATAGTAGAACACAGCCAGTTGAAAAATTTGATCCGTAGGCGCATACTGTAAAATGTCTTATCAGTTATATGATTTATAAATTTCGTAACATTTTTTCGAATTTCTTAAATTTCTCGTAATTTTTGATCCTTTCCTATTTCTAAAATTTTGGTAACATTAAGGTTTGAACAATTATTTTCATTACAAACTTGAATGACCTGTTATTGCTAAAAAGAGGTTACATAAGTAATAATACGACACAGGAAAGAACAATACAAAAAAAAATAAAGAACAAACAAAATAATTTCAGTAGGTACACGATACATCCAAAAAATATACAAAATTTTTGAAGGTAATCAATAAAGTTGCAGTGCTTGACCTCACAAATAAAAGTATATCACAAATCCCGGAGTCTGTGATATTTTTATTACTCACGAAAACCTGATTTTATCAATTTTTTCATTTATTTAGTTAAATTTATTAGTACAATAACTGATACTAATATTGTACCAATCAAAACAATATTGAGTTTTCTATATTTGTAAATATAGATAAGCCGATAGCCAAGCAGCCATCAAAGCTCTTATAACATCAGCTCAAAGATGGTTTGTGAATGCCAAGACAAACTAAACGATCTGGGCAGGAACAACAAAGTGATCCTCCTCTGGGTGCCGGGGCACGTCGGAGTGAAGGGTTATGAACAAGCAGACACCCTGGCACGAAGGGGAGCATCAACGCCACTAATCGGGCCAGAGCCTTTCTGCGGACTTGGAAAATCTTACTTCCAAGAAGAACTCAATAAAGCTGAAGAAGCAATGAAAGCAACATACTGGCAAAGACTTCCAGGACTGAGGCAGGCCAAAGATCTCCTCGGAAAGTTCAACCGAGCAAGATCGAAGACACTGATTAATCTCAACAAAACTAGTCTAAAGACAATCACAGGATTTCTTACGGGGCATTGCAGACTCAAAGAACACTAAGAAAGCTAAGTTTAGAGGGGGACAGCACCTGCAGATTCTGCAAGGAACGTCCAGAATCACCCCACCATATACTGATGGAGTGCTATGCTGTGCACCATGAAAGACTGAACACACTGGGATACCAGCTGACTATAGAAGAAATACCACGAATAGACCCCCTTAAAATCCTCAAATTCCTGAAGGTATTGAGGCTTGAGGGGCTGCTGTAAAACGAGAACACATCGAGAAGCAGAAGAAGATGGGGCACAATAGATCTAATAAGGTCGCAGAGCATCGGTCACCATCCACACCTACCAATACCAATAGCAAATATGGATAAAGCATTTTTGATTATATCTAAAAAAGGACGATGATGGTACTCATTAATTTAACTTGAAATTTTCAAAAAGACGAATAAAGCTATTATGGCCAGCCTGTACATGCGAAGTATTAAAAACGCCTTCCAATTGCGCAGCACCTAAAGAAATAAATTTTCTTCATTCCTCTTCACGAAGGCGGAGTCATAGTTAATAGAACAGTTAGTTAACGTCTAAACACAAAATAAATATCAAAATCCAATCCTCGGCGAAGGAATAATGCGGATAATACCAATTTAGAGTATAATGTAAGCATCGCTAGAGAGAGACCTGTTTCCCGAGAACTTTCCAAGTGAATTGGATTTCTCGCATATTTCAGTTTGAGGCCGAATAACCTTGCATGAAACACATATATACAGTTAGGTAATATTGAGGGTAATACGTAAGATCGAATCAATATTATATTATTAATAGCAATTCATTTAGGTTTATTAGAGAAAAACGACCGGTCACGAATAACCATTTGTTCGCTGGGGAATTATTGCACCCAACCTAGATTCCTTGAGAATTATCCTTGATAATCTGCGATAACAATGAGTGGTATGTAAGAAACGGAAGAATTCTGATGGATGCCGATTACCTGCGAGACGTGAAATGCTTCAATGGCTTGCAAATATAAAAACGTTGAGATATACGTGAGGAAAATCAAAATCAGTTGACCAAAATATTGTTTCACTATAATATTACATACTTATATATATATATATATATATATATATATATATATATATATATATATATATATATATACAATTTAGGTGCAATTTTCTTGGGTTCAGAGCACAGTAAAACTTTAGGTATTCAGATTTTATTACTTGTAATCCTTGTAATCGACATATGTTTCGGCGTATATAAGCCTTTATCAAGATTATAACTTAGGTATGGCTGGGACATTTACATTAGTTTATCTGTAATCTACATATCATCAACTTATTTATAATAACGCTATGAAATACACTGGATCTGTAAGATATAGTCAAAAAAAAAACAAAACAAATTAAAATGACAGATCCAATGTATTTCATAGCGTTATTATAAATAAGTTGATGATATGTAGATTACAGATAAACTAATGTAAATGTCCCAGCCATACCTAAGTTATAATCTTGAAAAAGGCTTATATACGCCGAAACATATGTCGATTACAAGGATTATAAGTAATAAAATCTGAATACCTAAAGTTTTACTGTGCTCTAAACCCAAGAAAATTATATAAAAAATTGCACAAGCAATTGTACCTATCGTATATAATATATATATATATATATATATATATATATATATATATATATATATATATATATATATATATATATATATATATATATATATATATATATATATATATATATATATATATATATATATATATATAGGTCGATTAGTATTTTTACTATTTTATTTGGGCAATTTTCGCAATAAAAATTTTGTATACAGGGTGTCTCATTCAAGAGCTATGGCTTTGTCATTAGTTTTTTTAAAGGTAATACCCTGTATATTATTTCACTTCACAATTCTACGATAAATTCTTATCACTTTTTGTGAACATACCATATGCCTCAACTTGATGGATTCCCAGATTATAACGGAGATAGTGGAGCACCTGGAGATTTAAAATGTGGATTAAAAGTACAAAAAAAAATTTTGGTAAACATTGTCATTAAATCTGAAGAATGAAATTTCACATGTACCATCTGAATTCATTCACTGGTGCTGTATAGTCCGCAGTTTTCACGTTTTTAACGCTCCAGGCACTACACTACTTCATTGTTTAAGAAAATGCAATTACTTGAGAGAGAACGTATTGAAGTACTTATGATGATTGGTTTTGGAGATAGGGTGCGTTCACAAGAAGAAGTCTGCAATCTATTCAATGAAAATCATCCTGATCGTCCGCCAATTACTAGATCGACAGTCAGCAAAATTGAATCAAAATTCAGGAGATACGGCCACGTTAGAGATTTACCTAAAGGAAGACCACCGAGAGTATCTGAAGAAACAGTGCTGAACGTTCTACTAGAAACCCAAGATAACCCTCATACATCCATTACTACAATTTCCAATAATTTCAATTTATCAGTAGGGTCCGTGCATAAAATACTTAAGGTAAATAAGTATCATCCCTATAAAATTAAGCTGGTACATGAATTATAAGAAGACGATTTTGACCGCACAGTACAGTTTTGTGAGCAGATTCTTGAAATTCATAATCAACATCTAAATTTCATTACAAACATAATTTTTTCTGATGAAGCCACCTTTACTTTAAATGGCCACGTCAACAGACAAAACTGTAGGTATTGGGCGACCGAGAATCCTCATTGGATGCAAGAATGCCACACACAGCGGCCTCAAAAAATTAATACATGGGCAGCGATTGTTCGAAATCGTATAGTTGGTCCCTATTTTTTTGAAGGAACAATAAACGGAGAGGACTACTTGAACTTTCTCCAGTTCGAACTCATTCCGGCTTTAGCTGTTTTGTTTCCTAACCCACAAGATCCTGACATACCTAATAACGAGATATGGTTTCAACAAGATGGGGCACCTCCTCACTATTCAATCGCTGTTCGACAATTTCTTGATGCAACTTTTCCCAACAGATGGATAGGACGGAGAGGTCCGATTGAGTGGCCGCCAAGATCACCGGACATAACCCCATTGGATTTTTTCTTATGGGGTTATTTGAAGTCTAAAGTTTATTTGAATAGACCAAATAATATTGATGATCTAAAAGAGAGAATCAGGCAGGAAATAAGACTTATCAGTCCAGAAGTAATTGAAAATGTGCAACGGGAAACATTGAATCGACTTCAAAAATGTCTCGAAGTAAACGGACAACAGATTGAACATATGTAAAAATTAAATTAGTAATTACATTTGTGTGTTTTCATATCGTACCTCTCATTACCCACTATCTCCGTTTCTGGCAATCCATCGAGTTGAGGCATATGGTATGTTCACAAAAAGTGATAAGAATTTATCGTAGAATTGTAAAGTGAAATAATATACAGGGTATTACCTTTAAAAAAACTAATGACAAAGCCATAGCTCTTGAATGAGACACCCTGTATACAAAATTTTTATTGCGAAAAATGCCCAAATAAAAATACTAATCGACCTGTCCGAGGATTTTAACATGAAATAGAAACCTAATTTTTTAATGAATTTGTTCCTTTCATCATGAAAGCACTGTATATATATATTTCTTCCATGGTTACGTTTTCTGGAGTGTGAGTCCCTTTTTTGAAATCTTTTAACTATTCAACCAATTGTTGAATGATGAACGCCCAAAAAACTACCAACATAAGGCATAATTCATCCCACCTCTATCCAAAATTGATGCTGATTCATCATTTCATTATATATAAATAGATAGATATATATATATATATATATATATATATATATATATATATATATATATATAAATATATATATATATATATATATATATATATATATATATATATATATATATATATATAAATATATATATATATATATATATATATATATATATATATACATATGTATATATTTTGGATTGATTGAGCCGATACTTGGCGTAAATTAATGAACATATCAAAACAATGGTTAATAATAACAATTTAAACATTTATTAAAAGAAATAATGCATGACGCACGTTTCGGTGGAACTTCACCTTCTTCAGATGCTAATGGCAAACTTCTTTGTTTGCCATTAGCATCTGAAGATTAATAAATGTGTAAATTGTTATTATTAACCATTGTTTTAATATATATATATATATATATATATATATATATATATATATATATATATATATATATATATATATATATATATATATATATATATATATATATATATATATATATATATATATATATATAAGAGTTAGTTTATTAACAATAGCCATTCAGAGTTGAAAAAATAATTAAATGAAAAGTTGTTAGTTCCAAAGCTCTTCAGAGAGCATAATATTTATTTTCATCCATTCACTCTTTTCGAACACGCGAATGAAACACATAATCAAATTCACCCTTTTAATAAGTGCCTTCTATTTTCGATATCGTGATTTTAGAATGGTGTTACTTCTTACAAATATAGGGGCATGTCCCAAAGGGCACGGTAAAATTAAATAAGTACTTCTTAGAAAACGTGGAGTAGTTACTCCAGTGGGCCCCGTTATTGTGATTGATTATTAATAGAATTAACAGGTGATTTCGTTTCACGAACAGCAGACATTGTATCTGGGTCACTGGAAATACATATAATTACATATAAAAATTCATGTTTAATGTTGTGTTGAGTCGTAACAATATTTATTCTTAATTGTTATGTACGTTTTTTTATGGCTACCTTTCCAGATACAATATATGTGACCTTTTGGGAACCTCCTACGTTCGATTTTTATAATTATACTGAAAGAATACAGAGGGCAGCTCCTGCTCGAGCGGGAGTCCCGAGATATTAGTTGGCGCCTATATAAACAATTCATATATCAATAAATTTATCACAGCTCACGGTTATTATTATGGCGTAGGTATAAGAGAAAACTTTCGAAAATAGAATTTTTCATGAATTAAAACAATAAAATTAAAAAAAGCACTTAACCTCCTGTAGCGTTATGCGTGAGCTATTCTTGAAATTATTTGCCGGAAAAGAATCAAATTTGTATCCTCTTGAATTATTGATTAATTACAAGCGTAAATATAAATTCTTACTGAATTCATTAATAATTCTGGGAATAAATTTCATTGAAAGTAAAAATATTTCTGAACTTCCTACATAAATCCAAATTTTTATTTTCACAATTTTTCCATCAACGTGCGCGACTTTGACATTTAATTGGAATTACTCAACAAAAATAATTGAATCAATTATTAGTTAGTTGTTTCTTTTTTCATTTTATGAACAGCGAATTCCTACTATCAAACGATTATAAAGATTTTCTCGCGAGATTTCGACAATAACATGCAGATCGATTTTTCATTTTTGGGATTTGGAAATGCCAACAACAACTTTAACAGATTTTCAAATACTTACCAGCAGCAAATTTTTCAAGGAAAAGAAGAAAAAAAAAAAATATATATAATATATATATATATATATATATATATATATATATATATATATATATATATATATATATATATATAATCTCTTGATAATTATTAGCAATAACAGGCGTGTTGAATCTTAAAAAACTCGATTTTATTAAAAAGGTGACGTTTCGCCACGACATTCGTGGCTTTATCAAAACTTTTGAAAAAATTGAAATTTCTTTGACATTTATTGATTTGAAAAAATTTGAATAGAAAAAGACTACTATGTTTCACTAAAATTTTTCGGCTGTGGCCGTTCTTTGTTATTTATTACGTGCTATTCATTCCAATATCAACATTCAAATCTGTTATTATTAGATGGTAAGGGAAACCACAGAAACCTTTACCCACGTAATGTTCGAAATAGGTTCAAATTATTTTGATTTTGAAGAGTCAAAGAATAGGGTACTATTTATCTTTTTTTCAAAAATTTCTCATTGCGGCTGTGGCCGTCTTCAGTTATTAATTACGTGCTATTTAGTCCAATATAAAGAGACAGGTCTGTTGATATTAGATGTCAAGGGAACAACAGAAACCTTCACCCACGTAATGTTCAAAATAGGTTTAAAATATTTGATTGTTGTCTTTAAAAAGACATTACTTGTAATTTTGGAGATCACATGTTCTAAACTATACTTTCTTTTTAGAAAAATTGAAAATTCTAGATGTTTAGATTTTGTCTAAGAAGATGAGTTGTTATGGTTAGAGTTTGTTTGTTTTGATTTATGTCGTTTCTTCGAAAAATTAAAGAATTGAATCTGCGTATATTGAACTCAAATGTTTGATATCTGTTCTATCATTTACGACTTTATTTAAATTTTTTTGAATATGTAACATTTCTAAAATTTCTCTGCGTTTTTGATCTTCTTCTATTTCTAAATTTTTTGTGCTATTAAAGATCAAAAACGCAGAGAAATTTTAGAAATGTTACATATTCAAAAAAATTTAAATAAAGTCGTAAATGATAGAACAGATATCAAACATTTGAGTTCAATATAGGCAGATTTAATTCTTTAATTTTTCTAAGAAACAACATAAATCAAAACAAAATAATTCAACAGACTAACTCTAACCATAACAACTCATCTTTTTAGACAAAATCTAAACATCTAGAATTTTCAATTTTTCTAAAAAGAAAGTATAGCTTAGAACATGTGATCTCCAAAATTACAAGTTATGTTTTTTTAAAGACAAAAATCAAATATTTTAAACCTATTTTGTACATTACGTGGGTGAAGGTTTCTGTGGTTCCCTTCCCATCTAATATCAACAGACCTGTCTGTTTATATTGGACTAAATAGCACGTAATTGATAACTGAAGACGGCCACAGCCGCAATGAGAAATTTTTGAAAAAAAGATAAATAGTACCCTATTCTTTGACTCTTCAAAATCAAAATAATTTGAACCTATTTCGAACATTACGTGGGTAAAGGTTTCTGTGGTTTCCCTTACCCTCTAATAATAACAGATTTGAATGTTAATATTGGACTGAATAGCACGTAATAAATAACAAAGAACGGCCACAGCCGAAAAATTTTAGTGAAACATAGTAGTCTTTTTCTATTCAAATTTTTTCAAATCAATAAATGTCAAAGAAATTTCAATTTTTTCAAAAGTTTTGATAAAGCCACGAATGTCGTGGCGAAACGTCAACTTTTTAATAAAATCGAGTTTTTTAAGATTCAACAAGCCTGTTATTGCTAATAATTATCAAGAGATTAGAAATAGTTCACAGGTGATAATTCGAATAAATATATATATAGGGGAAGGTCGAGTAAGTTGACGATGTTAACATAACAGAAAAAAGTAATTTCTGCTCGACATTGAATTCATTTTTCAAATTGTTTATTTATAGATAATAATCAATATCTAACACACATGAAAACATTAAATAGTATTCAATAAACTGAACTGTTTCGCTTACAAAAATAAAAATTCAAGTACTAGAGAAATTCGTCATCTTACCGGAAGGTAGGCTAAGATGACGGACATATGCGGGTAACTTGAAGAATATTAGCATAAGTCGCATATGAATTCTTGTATACCAGAATAATCGGTATAAGATTCATGCCACCATCTCAAGCATTGCGAGCACTGAATCCGGTCGTCTGTAGGTGGATCTTCGAAACGCTAATCGCAAGCCGGACATAATATAATTTCTACGTTATTCAACTTAGTTTCGGATGTTTTTTTTTCTTTCTTGGTTTCTTTCCAATTTTCAACATGTTTTTGTTTTTTCAGTAGTCTTGCATCTTACTTCTGCCTTTTATTTTTCGAACTGTCTTTTCATTGGCGTGCTAGTGATGATACTGGCAGTAATTTTTCTACTTTTTCTGTTATCTAGTCGTTCATATTTTGGAAAAGGCACTATTGCAAGATGCACCACTATATACTGCCTCCAACGCAGCAATCAAACTCACTTCGCTCCAGGGCCGCCTTTCGGACCTCCTGGTATATTTTTGTGGCATTGTGTAAAATGAAATGTAAGATGACAAAGTTCGTCATCTTACCCGCACCATCTTACCCGCTGAGGTTAAATGTAAAGCCGGAGAGCATATTTCCACGACAAACAAGATATCGATAATAATTGTAGTAACATGCTATGAAATACGTTCATTGCTAGTAATTAAGCACAATCAAATGTCAACATGCCTTAAACAATTGTTCAAGAAGCTTATCTAACACGATGGTTATTTTAGAACAGATATGGGAGATACACTAATTTGCACAGTATCGTTGCAGGGTTGCGTTCCTTACTTAACTCACCTACAGTTGGCAAGATGTCAGCACCATACAGAAAACCTACATTGTTTCCTCTGAAGAAATTACTAGCCGTTCGTCATCTTACCCACTTCGTTAACTTACCCGACCTTCCCCTAAATATATATATATATATATATATATATATATATATATATATATATATATATATATATATATATATATATATATATATATATATATATACAGTGTAGCCAACTCTACAGTTTTAACTGTAGATTTACAGTTTTTCCAAAATGTTTCCAGTTTTCAGTTTTGACCTCCAAATCTACAGTTTTTTTAATTTTAAATGCTAGCGTCATCTACTACGAACTATTATATCATTCCAAGTATATGCACGGACAATATAACGAAGTAAACAGGGTTTCGCGAACTGTTACCAAAGAACTTCTGTGTCTGCCGCACTGCTAAGGTAGAGCGCTTGTTTGAAAACAAAAATAAGAAATAAACTTTCTACGAGCTCAATAAAAGGCACTCTACATACGAGATCTGAAATTGAAAATTGTTTTGAAATTTATTACGAAAAGTTCAATAAAATTATTTACGATCTCAAAAACAATGAAGAGATCGAAAATCAAGAAAATTTGCAGATTGAGAGCGAAATAGTAGGCACTTGTATAGTCTTTTAACATGTGTCATATCATAATAAATGCTGTATATGTTTTAATTTCAATAATTTTTCAAATCATAATTTGATAAAACGTTTGATTTCCAACGTTTGTTCTATTGATTACCACCTTTAAACGAAGTTTGAAACCATAAATTAGGAAAAGACTGTACATTTACCGTTTTCAAATGAAAATCTACAGTTTTCTACAGTTTTTTTGAAGCACATATGTAGTTTTTCACTGAATTGGGGTTGGCAACACTGTATATATATACGTATATTGAAAATTACAATTTATTTCCGCTAGACAGAAGCAGCGTGTATGATAAAGGTAATAATACGTTGGAAAATTTGAGAAAATGATAATTAATCAAAGCAATGTAGCTAGTTTCATCAGATCCGACGACATGGAACAAAAATAGAACTTTTTCGGTACGCAATATAAAATGAAAACATTAAAAAATTTTGACAAATGAATAACAAAACAAAATTCAAAAATCACAATATAATAAATTGAAACTAAAAACTTAATTCCTAGTGAAAAAACTCGTGTGCAGCAGAGCGCCATCACTAAGGTTGTATGTTTCTCGTGGAATGTATCGCCTCGAGACGCGACTCTAACGGATTCAATTATATTTCGAAAAATCACGCTTGAATAGCAAACCGAATTAAAACGTAGAAAATATTTTATTTAAAACAGAACAAAAACTGCACCCTGTTTGAGGAAAAAAGTTGAAACCAACGAAGGCCCAACCTGTTTTCAAACTAGATAGATGAAAACTGATGGCGGTGTCTGAGGCTCAATTTTTATGACAAACTTAATGGTGAAAACCGCATATCGATATCTATCATCGTTTCTGAATTACAGCATATTTTTCGAAAATGTTCATTTTCGAAAAGTTGCTATAACTTTTTTTCTGTCAAAAATTCTTTGGTTCTATGAACCCTTCCTCGAAGCACTTTTTTACGTAGAATTCAATGGTTTAAGTAATTTATTTTTTCATATCATACATCAACAGTTATTGACGGAAAAATCATTTTTTTTTAATGAGACACCCTGTATATTTATGCATATTACGATAGAACTTAAAATTACCATTTCAAAAATGTAGCACACTTGACGTTTTACTAGAGTCATCTCTGAAATTCAGAGCTTTTAAGTTTATTCATGTAGACTTCGAAACGCACACTATGAACAAGTAGGCTTTGGACGAAGCGGCGATAAAACAGGAATCAAGTGCTCACTAGTAGCTATCAATTGTTAGGAAAGCTGTTGACAGCAGTACGTAAAACTCATAGTTTCAGTAAAGCTGATAACAATTTATACTATATTTACACTAATAAATAAAACTAAAACAATAATAATAATAATAAAGAACAAAATATTTCTTTTGAAGAAGTGTTCAAAATGTCGAAAGTTTGAAAATAAGATCTTTCAACCTTCCCCAGAGGTAAAAGTCCATAAGCGTTAGGTCCGGTGACCTGGCCGGCCAACGGTTGGGTCCTTGGTTGGCTATCCAATTATTGCCAAAATTTGCAGCCAAAAAATTGCAGACAATTGCAATTGTCTTGTGAGGCGAAGCCCGATCTTGCTGAAAATATATTTTCCTGAGCTCCATTAGCGGCAATTCGTCAACATGAAGTTCAATATGTTGCCTTAATATTTCTAAATACCTCTGAGAAGCTAGATAAAACATACTATCATATCCCATTTTTCATAATTATCATACTTCATTGCAAATGTGTTTGAAAATGAATAAAAACCACAAATTGAAGAGCGCCTACTTATATCAAAATTTGACAGCTACTAGTGAACACTTGCTTCCTGTTTTATTGCCGCTTCGTCCAAAGCCTACTTTGTTCATAGTGTGCGTTTCAAAGTCTACATGAAGAAACTTGAAAGCTCTGAATTTCAGAGATGACTCTAGTAAAACGGCAAGTGTGCTACATTTTTGAAATGGTAATTTTAGGTTCTATCGTAATATGCATAAATATACAGGGTGTCTCATTTAAAAAATGATTTTCCGTCAATAACTGTTGATGTATGATATGAAAAAATAAATTACTTAAACCATTGAATTCTACGTAAAAAAGTGCTTCAAAAATGTTTTCATAGAACCAAAGAATTTTTGACAGGAGAAAAGTTACAGCAATTTTTCGAAAATGAACATTTTCGAAAAACATGCTGTAACTCAGAAACGATGACATATATCGATATGCGGTTTTCACCATTGAGTTTGTCATAAAAATTGAGCCTCAGACACCGCCATCAGTTTTCATCTATCTAGTTTAAAAACAGGACTTTCCCTTTAAAAGTGTCTAATTTGGCCCACCATGTACCTCAATATCAACATAATCCACGTAGCAAATTTCAACCCTCTATTGTAAAACAGAATTCGCGAATTGCATCTCGTACTGATGGTGAAACTGATCAAGATGCAATCTGAACGGAATAATTACCACGAAATGCAGAGCGATTGAGAAAAAGATCTTAACACGTTCGCGACGATGGTTTGGTTGTATATCAATAAATTCAGGACTAAAATTTTTTATGTCTCATTTTTGTTTATTTGTGTTTTTTTTTTGTATAAATAAAGTGTTTTTGAACAGTAAATATGAGTTTTTTTTGTAGTTTGATTCCATTTTCGATGTGCACCACCGGTGGTTCTTGACGCCACCAATGAATATTTTTTCGTTGGCGTCGGGTACCACCGGTGGCCACCGTGTAAAATCGATTGGAATTTGTTTTTTTCAGCATAAACGTTTTTTTTTATTAGTGTTGTTAGTAAGATTCATGTTCTTTTAGTACATAGTAAGGTATACTTATTCATGTAACTTTTTTTTATTTTCAGACTGATGATTTTTTGTTTTGAGACTAAACTTTTTTTATTAGTAGGTATGTTATTTAGATTTATGTTCTTTTAGTTCGTAGTTTGTAGGTATACTTACTAATTCATGTTCATTTACTTTTATACTATCATGTTTTGAAATGATTTGAAAAAAATAAGAATATATTTTTATGTATCTGTATGTTTTTTTTCTCTTACACCTATCTCAGTGGACGAGTGCGCAATCGGTGGTTCCCAAAGCAACATATACTATTCCTTTACCCGTCGCTTCAATATCAAAAGCCCATCTTTGATGCATGAAATTTTATGTGGGTCTAAACTTATATTGTTCAGTGGCCACCGATGGTTTCCATCGTATGTGAGGATATCTCGTTTGGGGGCCACCGGTGGCGCACATCGTCGCCAACGTGTTAAGTCGACATAATAAATTCAACGTACGTAGCAAACTTCAACCCTCTTACTCAATCTGCAGAAGCTGTGGAGATTGGCAATTTTTCAAAAACCACGAAAAAACAAGAAATATCTAGAATAAAGTATAAACTTTAAAATAAAAACACTTGGCTTATGTTTCACAATATAAAAAATATTTAGATACTGTATTTAGCAGTAACGAAAAGTCGACATGTTTCGAGTTATGAACTCATTATCAAGACTGACTACAGGAGAGTATTGCATCGTAATTTATAAAACAGACAAAAGCAAAGGTGATACCTGAAAATCAATTTGTTCGTTCACAAGGGGTAATTGACTATTATGGGCGGAACTTATTTCGAGAATTTCAAGAAGGTCAAGGCGTTTTCCTTTGTTACCTGAATGTAACAATTTGGTTTTGTTGAAATCCAGGAAGTGATTGAATTTTATACAATGTTCAGAGAAGCCAGTGGTATTTTTGTTTTGTAAAATTGACTTTTTATGTTCTTCAACACGAATATTTATATTCCTTCTTGTCTGTCCAATATAGAAAGCAGGACATTCGTCGCAAAATATTTTGTAAATACCACTGTTTTCTCCGATGTTAGATTTTTCTTTATTATTGACCAAGAATGACTTCAAGTTCATTTTATTTGTACAAATTGTTTTAACGTTATTTTTCGATAGTCTGTTACAAATTTTGCTACTCAAATTAGGCACATAATTTATTGGGAAGTATTTTTGTTCTTCATTAATAGTTTGCGTGGGGTATATTGAATGCAACAGATACTTTATTCGTTTTTTTTTTTTTTAATATTAACGCTCCTGCGTATATATTATGTCAGTATTTGAATAAGAAATTACCCACCTTAATTTAATTCAATCCGGAGTATAGCATTAAAAATTCTATTCAGTTAGTTAATCATCTTAAGAATATCAAAATTCCTTCAAATGCTAAATTAATTTCATTTGACGTTATCAACTTATTTCCTTCCACGCCAACTCAAGAAGTTGAAAATATTGTTAAGCGATATCTAGAGATGAACCCAAATTTAACAACTCAAGCAGTCAACGAAATAATGTCTGCCTTAAACTTATGTTATTTCAAATTTAATAATATAATATACAAACAAGAAGACGGATGGCCCATGGGATCACCGTTATCGCATTTGTTGAGTGAAATTTTCATGAATAACTTAGAAGAAAAAATTTTCAATGCTGATAATAATTTAATTACTAACGTTTCATTATGGAGGAGTTATGTAGATGATATTTTTTGTATTTGGACCGGTACAGATAGGCAGTTAGATAATTTCCTTAAATATATAAATACTTTCTACAACACCATTCAATTTTCAAAAGAAGTAGAAAACGAAAACGGTACCTTGAATTTCTTAGACGTTCAGATTGCTAGGCATTTGAATTCTCTTACTTTCAACATTTATAGAAAACCAACCTTCACAGATACTTTAATTCACAGCGACAGTAACCAACACATTAAAATAAAACTCAGTGCTTTTCATTCGTTCATACATAGGTTGTTCACGATTCCATTATCGGAAACAAATTTTCAAACCGAAGTTAATACAATTAAATTATTAGCCATCAATAACGGTTACAATGAAAGTCTTATCGACAAGCTCATTGGGAAGAAACGAATAAAGTATCTGTTGCATTCAATATACCCCACGCAAACTATTAAGGAAGAACAAAAATACTTCCCAATAAATTATGTGCCTAATTTGAGTAGCAAAATGTGTAACAGACTATCGAGAAATAACGTTAAAACAATTTGTACAAATAAAAGAAACTTGAAGTCATTATTGGCCAATAATAAAGAAAAATCTAACATCGGAGAAAACAGTGGTATTTACAAAATATTTTGCGACGAATGTCCTGCTTTCTATATTGGACAGACAGGAAGGAATATAAATATTCGTGTTGAAGAACATAAAAAGTCAATTTTACAAAACAAAAATACCACTGGCTTCTCTGAACATTGTATAAAATTCAATCACTTCCTGGATTTCAACAAAACCAAATTGTTACGTTCAGGTAACAAAGGAACACGCCTTGACCTTCTTGAAATTCTCGAAATAAGTTCCGCCCATAATAGTCAATTACCCCTTGTAAACGAACAAATTGATTTTCAGGTATCACCTTTACTTATGTCTGTTTTATAAATTACGATGCAATACTCTCCTGTAGTCAGTCTTGATAATGAGTTCATAACTCGAAACATGTCGACTTTTCGTTACTGCTAAATACGGTATCTAAATATTTTTTATATTGTGAAACATGAGCCAAGTGTTTTTATTTTAAACATTATACTTTATTCTTTATGATGTTTCACCAAGTGATGTGCGATAATTCAATCTCAGTTATTAAGAAATATCTACTTAAGAATGGCGGCGGTTGCAGTTTTACCCAATTTACCCAAATTTTGATACTTTTGTTTCACGAAAACAATCACAAATACAAAATTTCAGCTCATTTGACTCAATGGGGCAGGATCAGACTCCAAACATTTTTCGAAGATCGTGGTTTAGGAGGCCTAAAAAGGACAAAAGAACTACTCCAATACCTGACCCCTTCGATACACTGCAAAAGTTTGCATTTCATGGGGAAATACGACTAAAAATAACAGATTATGAACTGTGAAAATAATAAATGGACTTTATAACAAAGGAAAAGAATGATAATTCTGACCTATGATCGGTTATTGAGAGAAAAATACAAAAATGTTTGTGATCGATATAATAATGATGAAACAGGCACAAGTAAGTATAGAGTCTTTCATTCTTACAATTAGAGATGACCATTATAATAATATTCCTAGATATAATTGAATTATATAGCAGACATGGATTCGAAGAAACACAAAAATCGTGGTGTGAAAAAGTTGCACATCAACTTTTAGACAATAAAAATTCAACTCATCGAAACCAAATTGTTAGCAGACACGACGAAGCACTTTTGGTGTGATGAAGAGTGTTCGTCTCTATCGAACAAATCACGAATGGTAATTTATGAATAAAACGAAGGTGAACAATCACAACTTAATAAATACTCAATTACTTTCTATTTTTATCAATACCGTCCCCACAGTTTCGTTTTCGTAACTTATGACTATGCACTAGCTGATTTACAACCAAAAGAATTATCATTCTGAGATCACTAACCGATACGCCATCTCGAAATTCGACAGAAGTTATTAGCAGCGATTCTACCACGAACAGATTTGATTTTTTTTTCTATTTCTTTCGTTAGATATTCATTTCATTCGATGCGAATGTCGTGTTGTTTTTAGCAGGTTTTCACTTTGAAAACCTGCTTATTAAAGTGGGTGCGATTTGGTTGGGGGGGTGGACCCCCTGGGGGGAAATAAATCTTGTTTACACGATAAACGACGCAATTTTGAAGCAATACGGTTGTAAAATTGTAAATAGGTAATTTCGTGTGATATCTTGGATGGGATTGTTTTTGGTTCGAATTGGTTGGGGGGTTGACCCCCCCGTGGAGAAAATAAATCTTGTTTACATCACAGAAGGCGCAATTTTGTAGCTATAGATAGTTCTGTATGATAGCTGTATGATTGGAATTTTTTTGGTTCAAATTAGTTGGGGGGTTGACCCCTCAGGGGAGAAAATAAATCTTGTTCACACGATAAAGGTCGCAATTTTGGAGCAATAGGGTAGAGAGTTTGTAAATAGGTATTTTCAAAAGATATTTTGGATGGAATTGGTTTTCGTTCAAATTGGTTGGGGGCTTGACCCCCTAGGGGAAGAAATAAATCATGTTTACATGATAAAGGGCGTAATTTTGGAACAATAGGATTGAAAGTTTGTGAATAGGTAGTTTCGTATGATATATTGGATAGGATAGGTTTTGGTACGAATTGCTTGGGGGGTTGACCCCAGGAAGGGAAATAAATCTTGTTTACATGATAGAAGGCCCAATTTTGGGACCATAGGGTTGAAACTTTGTATGTAGGTAGTTTCGTATGATATTTATATATATATATATATAAATATATAAATATATATATAATTATATATATTTAAATATATATATATATATATATATATATATATATATATATATATATATATATATATATATATATATATATATATATATATATATATATATATATATATATATATATATATAATATATATATATATATATATATATATATATATATATTTATATATATATATATATATATATATATATATATATATATTTATATATATATATATATATATATATATATATATATATATATATATATATATATATATATATATATATATATATATATATATATATATAATATATATATATATATATATATATATATATTTATATATATATATATATATATATATATATATATATATATATATATATATATATATATATATTTATATAATATATATATATATATATATATATATATATATATATTTATATATATATATATATATATATATATATATATATGTAACTTTTTAATAATTATTAGCCTGTTATTGATAATAATTATCAAAAAGTTAAAAATAGTTCAGAGGCAACAACAATGCAAATAAATAAATATATATATATATATATATATATATATATATATATATATATATATATACCTATATATACAGGGTGTACCAATCTTACGACAAACTTCGGTATTTGAGACATTTTAAGAGATATCAAAAAATGTTTTCAACAAAAATGGTATATGTCTTTAAGGTCCATATTTTGAAATTATTTCGAACTATACAGAGTGTTGCATAACTCCGTTACAAACTAAACATATGGTTTTTTAAATGAGAACCCCTATATATTATACCGAATTCGGATTACTCACATTTTTTTGAAGCTTTTGATATAAGACTTTGCTATGCTATACAGAGTACTTCAAAAGATATGGGCACGTTTATATGAAAATCGTAAGTAAATCAACGCTCTGTAGCTTATTGCGCGTTGAAAAAAAAATTTTTATTTTGCCTAACAGTGTTTCGTAATATGATGCAATATCTCCGTATTATATTAAATTTGAATTATTTCTCATTTTGTATACAGGGTGGACGGAAACTCGAACCTTTCATTTTCTCTCAAATGGAACGCCCTGTATTTTAGAGCACAAATATAATCTTCTATTATCTAACTTTATTTTTTGTTAAGCATTCCCTATACCCAAAGTTGATAAAAACAGAGTTATTTTGTAATATTTATTGTGAACCATAATTATTAACCTTATATGTGAAAGCAATAAACATTGAATGTAACAAAAAATCCTATATAATAATAAATTTTAATAAATGGGGTGGGGGGGGGGGGGGGTGGGGGGGGGGGGGGGTGGGGGGGGGGGGGGGTGGGGGGGGGGGGGGGTGGGGGGGGGGGGGGGTGGGGGGGGGGGGGGGTCGAAAAGTTACTATAACTTTTTTTCTGTCAATAATTCTTTGTTTCTATGAACCCTTCTCGAAGCACTTTTTTACGTAGAAATTCAATGGTTTTAAGTAATTTGTTTTTTCATATCATACATCAACAGTTATTGAAGGAAAAATCATTTTTTTAATGAGACACCCTGATATTTATGCATATTACGATAGAACTTAAAATTACCATTTCAAAATGTAGCACACTTGAAGTTTTACTAGAGTCATCTCTGAAATTCAGAGCATTTAAGTTTATTCATGTAGACTTCGAACGGCACACTATGAACAAGTAGGCTTTGGACGAAGCGGCGATAAAACAGGAACAAGTGACTCACTAGAAGCTATCAATGTATAGGAAAGCTGTTGACAGCAGTACGTAAAAACTCATAGTTTCAGTAAAGCTGATAACAATTTATACTATATTTACACTAATAAATAAAACTAAAACAATAATAATAATAATAAAGAACAAAAAATTTCTTTTGAAGAGATGTTCAAATTGTCGAAAGTTTGAAAATAAGCTCTTTCACTCCTCCCCAGAGGTAAAAGTCCATAAGCGACCGGTGAGCTGCCCGGCCAACGTTGGGATCTTGGGTTGGCTATCCAAATATTGCCAAAGTTTGCAGCCAAAAAATTGCAGACAATTGAGATTGTCTTGTGAGGCAAAGCCCGATCTTGCTGAAAATATATTTTCCTGAGCTCCATAGCGGCAATTCGTCAACATGAAGTTCAATATGTTGCCTCAATATTTCTAAATACCTCTGAGAAGCTAGATAAAACATACTATCATATCCCATTTTTCATAATTATCATACTTCATTGCAAATGTGTTTGAAAATGAATAAAAACCACAAATTGAAGAGCGCCTACTTATATCAAAATTTGACAGCTACTAGTGAACACTTGCTTCCTGTTTTATTGCCGCTTCGTCCAAAGCCTACTTTGTTCATAGTGTGCGTGGGAAACCACAGAAACCTTTACCCACGTAATGTTCGAAATAGGTTCAAATTATTTTGATTTTGAAGAGTCAAAGAATAGGGTACTATTTATCTTTTTTTCAAAAATTTCTCATTGCGGCTGTGGCCGTCTTCAGTTATTAATTACGTGCTATTTAGTCCAATATAAAGAGACAGGTCTGTTGATATTAGATGTCAAGGGAACAACAGAAACCTTCACCCACGTAATGTTCAAAATAGGTTTAAAATATTTGATTGTTGTCTTTAAAAAAGACATTACTTGTAATTTTGGAGATCACATGTTCTAAACTATACTTTCTTTTTAGAAAATTGAAAATTCTAGATGTTTAGATTTTGTCTAAGAAGATGAGTTGTTATGGTTAGAGATTTGTTTGTTTTGATTTATGTCGTTTCTTTTTATTCGAAACAATTAAAGAATTGAATCTGCGTATATTGAACTCAAATGTTTGATATCTGTTCTATCATTTACGACTTTATTTAAATTTTTTTTGAAATATGTAACATTTCTAAAAATTTCTCTGTGCGTTTTTTTGACTCTTCTTCTATTTCTAAATTTTTTTGTGCTATTAAAGGATCAAAAAACGCAGAAGAAAGAAATTTTAGAAAATGTTACAATATTCAAAAAAATTAAAATAAAGTCGTAAATGATAGAACAGATATCAAACATTTGAGTTCAATATAGGCAGATTTAATTCTTTAATTTTTCTAAGAAACAACATAAATCAAAACAAAATAATTCAACATACTAACTCTAACCATAACAACTCATCTTTTTAGACAAAATCTAAACATCTAGAATTTTCAATTTTTATAAAAAGAAAGTATATCTTAGAACATGTAATCTCAGAAATTAACAGTTATGTTTTGTTAAAGACAAAAATCAAATATTTTAAACCTAGTTTGTACATTACGTGGGTGAAGGTTTCTGTGGTTCCCTTCCCATCTAATATCAACAGACCTGTCTGTTTATATTGGACTAAATAGCACGTAATTGATAACTGAAGGCGGCCACAGCCGCAATGAGAAATTTTTGAAAAAAAGATAAATATTACCCTATTCTTTGACTCTTCAAAATCAAAATAATTTGAACCTATTTCGAACATTACGTGGGTAAAGGTTTCTGTGGTTTCCCTTACCCTCTACATAATAACAGATTTATGAATGTTAATATTGGACTGAATAGCACGTAATAAATAACAAAGAACGGCCACAGCCGAAAAATTTTAGTGAAACAATAGTAGTCTTTTTCTATTCAAATTTTTTCAAAATCAATAAATGTTCAACAGAAATTTCAATTTTTTTCCAAAATTTTGATAAGCCACGAATGTCGTGGCGCGAACACGTCAACTTTTTAATAAAATCGAGTTTTTTAAGATTCAACAAGCCTCGTTATTGCCTAATTAATTATCAAGAGATTAGAAATAGTTCACAGTGATAATTCGAAATAAATATTATATATATATATATATATACTATATATTATATATAATATATATATATTATATACTATAATATATATATAATATTATATATATAGGGGAAGGTCGGTAAGTTGACGATGCTTAACATAACAGAAAAAAGTAATTTCTGCTCGACATTGAATTCATTTTCAAATTGGTTTATTTATAGACTAATAATCAATATCTAACACACATGAAAACAATTAAATAGTATTCAATAAACTGAACTGTTTTCGCTTACAAAAATAAAAAATTTCAAGTACTAGAGAAATTCGTCATCTTACCGGAAGCGTAGGAGCTAAAGATGACGGACATATGCGGGTAACTTGACAGAATATTAGCATAAGTCGCATATGAATTCTTGTATACCAGAATAATCGAGTATATAAGATTCATGCCCACCATCTCAAGCATTGCGAGCACTGAATCCGTGTCGTCTGTAGGTGGGGATCTTCGAAACGCTAATCGCAAGCCGGACATAATATGAATTTCTTACGTTTATGTCAAACTTAGTTTCGGATGTTTTTTTTTTCTTTCTTGGTTTCTTTCCATATTTCAACATGTTTTGTTTTTTTCAGTAGTCTTGCATCTTACTTCTGCCTTTTTATTTTTTCGCGAACTGTGCTTTTCATTGGCGTGCGCTAGTGATGATACTGGCAGTAATTTTTACTGATACTTTTTCTGTTATATCTAAGTCGTTCATATTTTGGAAAAGGCACTATTGCAAGATGCACCACGTATATACTGCCTCCAACGCAGCAATCAAACTCACTTCGCCTCCAGGCCGCCTTCTCGGACCGCCTGGTATTATTTTTGTGCATTGTGTAAACGGAATGAAAGTGTAAGATGACAAAGTTCGTCCATCTTACCCGCACCATGCTTACCCGCTGAGGTTAAATGTAAAGCCGACGAGAGCATATTTCCACGACAAACAAGATATCGATAATAATTGTAGTAACATGCTATGAAATACGTTCATTGCTAGTAATTAAGCACAATCAAATGTCAACATGCCTTAAACAATTGTTCAAGAAGCTTATCTAACACGGATGCCGTTATTTTAGAACAGCATATGAGGATTCACACTAATTTGCAACAGTATCGTTGCAGGCGTTCGTTCCTTACTTAACTCAGCCTACAGTTGGCAAAGATGTCAGCCACCATACAGAAAACCTACATTGTTTCCTCTGAAGAAATTTATAGCCGTTCGTCATCTTACCCACTTCGTTAACTTACCCGACCTTCCCCTAAATATAATATAATATATACTACTATATATATATATATAGATATATATATATATATATATATATACAGTGTAAGCAAACTCTACAGTTTTAAACTGCCTAAGATTTACAGTTTTTCCAAAATGTTTCACCACGTTTTCAGTTTGACTCCAAATCTACAAGTTTTTTTTAATTTTAAATGCTAGCGTCATCTACTACGAACGATTATATCATTCCCAAGTATATGCACGGACAATATAAAACGAAGTAAACAGGCGTTTCGCGAACTCGTTACCAAAGAACTTCTGTGTCTGCCCCCGCACTGCTAAGGTAGAGCGCTTGTTTGAAAACAAAAAATAGAAATAAACTTTCTACGAGCTCAATAAAAGGCACTCTACATACGAGATCTGAAATTGAAAATTTTTTTGAAATTTATTACGAAAAGTTCAATTAAAATTATTTACGATCTCAAAAACAATGAAGAGATCGAAAATCAAAGAAAATTTGCAGATTGAGAGCGAGCGAAATAGTAGTGTACTTGTATAAGTCTTTTAACATGTGTCATATCATAATAAATGCTGTATATGTTTTAATTTCAATAATTTTTCAAATCCATAATTTGCATAAAACGTTGATTTCCCTTTGTTCTATTGATTTACCACCTTTAAACGAAGTTTGAAACCATACCATAAATTAAGAAAAGACTGTACATTTACCGTTTTCAAATAAAAATCTACAGTTTTCTACAGTTTTTTTGAAGCACATATGTAGTTTTTCACTGAGTTGGGGTTGGCAACACTGTATATATATATACGTATATTGAAAATTACAATTTATTTCCGCTAGACAGAAGCAGCGTGTATGATAAAGGTAATAATACGTTGGAAAATTTGAGAAAATGATAATTAATCAAAGCAATGTAGCTAGTTTCATCAGATCCGACGACATGGAACTAAAAATAGAACTTTTTCGGTAAGCAATATAAAATGAAAATATTAAAAAATTTTGACAAATTAATAACAAAAAAAAATTAAAAAATCACAATTTAATAAATTGAAACTAAAAACTTAATTCCTAGTGAAAAAACTCGTGTGCAGCAGAGCGCCATCACTAAGGTCGTATGTTTCTCGTGGAATGTATCGCCTCGAGATGCGACTCTAACGGATTCAATTATATTTCGAAAAATCACGCTTGAATAGCAAACCGAATTAAAACGTGGAAAATATTTTATTTAAAACAGAACAAAAACTGCACCCTGTTTGAGGAAAAAAGTTGAAACCAACGAAGGCCCAACCTGTTTTCAAACTAGATAGATGAAAACTGATGGCGGTGTCTGAGGCTCAATTTTTATGACAAACTTAATGGTGAAAACCGCATATCGATATCTATCATCGTTTCTGAATACAGCATATTTTTCGAAAATGCTTATTTTCGAAAAGTTGCTATATAAACTTTTTTTCTGTCAAAAATTCTTTGGTTCTATGAACCCTTCCTCGAAGCACTTTTTTACGTAGAATTCAATGGTTTAAGTAATTTATTTTTTCATATCATACAATCAACAGTTATTGAAGGAAAAAATCAATTTTTTTAATGAGACACCCTGTATATTATGCATATTACGATAGAATTAAAATTACCATTTTTCAAAAATGTAGCACACTTGACGTTTTACTAGAGTCATCTCTGAAATTCAGAGCTTTTAAGTTTATTCATGTATAGACTTCGAAACGGCACACTATGAACAAGTAGGCTTTGGACGAAGCGGCGATAAAACAGGAATCAAGTGCTCACTAGTAGCTATCAATTGTTATGGAAAGCTGTTGACAGGCAGTACGCTAAAACTCATAGTTTCAGTAAAGCTGATAACAATTTATACTATATTTACACTAATAAATAAAACTAAAACAATAATAATAATATAAAGAACAAAATATTTCTTTTTGAAGAAGTGTTCAAAATGTCGAAAGTTTGAAAATAAGATCTTTCAACCTTCCCCAGAGGTAAAAGTCCATAAGCGTTAGGTCCGGTGACCTGGCCGGCCAACGGTTGGGGTCCTTGGTTGGCTATCCAATTATTGCCAAAATTTGCAGCCAAAAAATGCAGACAATTGCAATTGTTCTTGTGAGGCGAAGCCCGATCTTGCTGAAAATATTATTTGTCCTGAGCTCCATTAGCGGCAATTCGTCAACATGAAGTTCAATATGTTGCCTCAATATTTCTAAATACCTCTGAGAAGCTAGATAAAACATACTATCATATTCCCATTTTTTCATAATTATCATACTTCATTGCCAAATGTGTTTGAAAATGAATAAAAACCACAAATTGAAGAGCGCCTACTTATATCAAAATTTGACAGCTACTAGTGTGGAACACTTGCTTCCTGTTTTATTGCCGCTCTCGTGCGCAAAGCCTACTTTGTTCATAGTGTGCGTTTCAAAGTCTACATGAAGAAACTTGAAAGCTCTGAATTTCAGAGATGACTCTAGTAAAACGGCAAGTGTGCTACATTTTTGAAATGGTAATTTTAGGTTCTATCGTAATATGCATAAATATACAGGGTGTCTCATTTAAAAAATGATTTTCCGTCAATAACTGTTGATGTATGATATGAAAAAATAAATTACTTAAACCATTGAATTCTACGAAAAAAAGTGCTTCAAAAATGTTTTCATAGAACCAAAGAATTTTTGACAGGAGAAAAGTTACAGCAATTTTTCGAAAATGAACATTTTCGAAAAACATGCTGTAACTCAGAAACGATGACATATATCGATATGCGCCATCAGTTTTCATCTATCTAGTTTAAAAACAGGACTTTCCCTTTAAAAGTGTCTAATTTGGCCCACCCTGTACCTCAATATCTGAACGGAATAATTACCACGAAATGCAGAGCGATTGAGAAAAAGATCTTAACACGTTCGCGACGATGGTTTGGTTGTATATCAATAAATTCAGGACTAAAATTTTTTATGTCTCATTTTTGTTTATTTGTGTTTTTTTTTTGTATAAATAAAGTGTTTTTGAACAGTAAATATGAGTTTTTTTTGTAGTTTGATTCCATTTTCGATGTGCACCACCGGTGGTTCTTGACGCCACCAATGAATATTTTTTTGTTGGCGTCGGGTACCACCGGTGGCCACCATGTAAAATCGATTGGAATTTGTTTTTTTCAGCATAAACGTTTTTTTTTATTAGTGTTGTTAGTAAGATTCATGTTCTTTCAGTACATAGTAAGGTATACTTATTCATGTAACTTTTCTTTATCTTCAGACTGATGATTTTTTGTTTTGAGACTAAACTTTTTTTATTAGTAGGTATGTTATTTAGATTTATGTTCTTTTAGTTCGTAGTTTGTAGGTATACTTACTAATTCATGTTCATTTACTTTTATACTATCATGTTTTGAAATGATTTGAAAAAAATAAGAATATATTTTTATGTATCTGTATGTTTTTTTTCTCTTACACCTATCTCAGTGGACGAGTGCGCAATCGGTGGTTCCCAAAGCAACATATACTATTCCTTTACCCGTCGCTTCAATATCAAAAGCCCATCTTTGATGCATGAAATTTTATGTGAGTCTAAACTTATATTGTTCAGTGGCCACCGATAGTTTCCATCGTATGTGAGGATATCTCGTTTGGGGGCCACCGGTGGCGCACATCGTCGCCAACGTGTTATATCGACATAATAAATTCAACGTACGTACCAAACTTCAACCCTCTTACTCAATCTGCAGAAGCTGTGGAGATTGGCAATTTTTCAAAAACCACGAAAAAACAAGAAATACCTAGAATAAAGTATAAACTTTAAAATAAAAACACTTGGCTCATGTTTCACAATATAAAAAATATTTAGATACTGTATTTAGCAGTAACGAAAAGTCGACATGTTTCGAGTTATGAACTCATTATCAAGACTGACTACAGGAGAGTATTGCATCGTAATTTATAAAACAGACAAAAGCAAAGGTGATACCTGAAAATCAATTTGTTCGTTCACAAGGGGTAATTGACTATTATGCGCGGAACTTATTTCGAGAATTTCAAGAAGGTCAAGGCGTTTTCCTTTGTTACCTGAATGTAACAATTTGGTTTTGTTGAAATCCAGGAAGTGATTGAATTTTATACAATGTACAGAGAAGCCAGTGGTATTTTTGTTTTGTAAAATTGACTTTTTATGTTCTTCAGCACGAATATTTATATTCCTTCTTGTCTGTCCAATATAGAAAGCAGGACATTCGTCTCAAAATATTTTGTAAATACCACTGTTTTCTCCGATGTTAGATTTTTCTTTATTATTGACCAAGAATGACTTCAAGTTCATTTTATTTGTACAAATTGTTTTAACGTTATTTTTCGATATTCTGTTACAAATTTTGCTACTCAAATTAGGCACATAATTTATTGGGAAGTATTTTTGTTCTTCATTAATAGTTTGCGTGGGGTATATTGAATGCAACAGATACTTTATTCGTTTTTTTTTTTTTTTAATATTAACGCTCCTGCGTATATATTATGTCAGTATTTGAATAAGAAATTACCCACC
>JARQZK010005086.1:55000-65000 GCA_030704885.1 Cynegetis impunctata | reverse complement strand
TACCATGGATAGATCCATGAAAAATAATGAGAAAGCGAGCAGTGCCGTAAAAAAATGGTGTGCCACAAAGTCGGTAAATTTTTTTGATTCTCTGACAATTTCCAGGGTAAATTTGGTCATTTAACTCTGTACGGCATCAGTTTCATACTGTTTCAATACAGCTTCTAATTCATTATTCGGCAACGCCGTACAAAAATCATGCGACAAGGGGAAATAATCGAGGGTTGCAACCCCCTCTCTTTCCGTGGTCCGGGGGTTGATTTGAAACAACATAAAATTAATTTATTTTGAAAGTATTTTACGCATAGATAATATTTTTTTACATGCCGTACATTTTCGTTGGTCCAAAGGTTTGTAGGGGGAAACAAACTCTAGAAAAAATCCATAGAACGAAATGTAAGAAAAATCCATATAACGAAATGTAAGGTGAAATTCATGACGATATTTTTTTATACGGCATTTAGATAGTTTATTTGTACTTAATGCAATAATTTATAGAAAGTTAATGCCGTACAAATCTGAAAGTACATATTGATAAAAAAGTAATAAAAAGATTAAATAAATATAATTTACATATATATCGTCATTTTCGTCAGCATTAAAATGTACGGCATCATTTTTTCCTAATTTATTTATCTTAATACTATTTAAAACAAGGAAAAAATGTAGAAAATTGCTATATTTTATTAATCTATGAATATTTAAACTTTCGCAATAATTCAAAAAATTTCAGTTTTTTTTTTCTCTATAATTTTTTTAGAACAGTTTCTTTTGAACGGCAATACTATATAACAATAAAATTTTACAATATCAAAAGTTGCCGTACAGAGTCAAATGATTTTACAGCTTTATAAATCAAGTATACCATGAAATTAAGATATTTATTAATATACATTCAAATGAACAATAATTTTTTGACGGCATTATTTTCAATAGTACTTTTGAGTGCTAAATAATGTTTTGGAACCGAAGCCGTACTTTTTCAAATCACCCCCCGGACCACGGAAAGAGAGGGGGTTGCAACCCTCGACTTTTTCCCCTTGTCGCATGATTTTTGTACGGCGTTGCCGAATAATGAATTAGAAGCTGTATTGAAACAGTATGAAACTGATGCCGTACAGAATTAAATGACCAAATTTACCCTGGAAATTGTCAGAGAATCGAAAAAATTTACCGACTTTGTGGCGCACCATTTTTTTACGGCACTGCGCGCTTTCTCATTATTTTTCATGGATCTATCCATGGTAAAAATGCCGTACAAAAATATATGACCAAAATGTACTCCCTCTACCTGCACTTTTGAATTCTCACCAGCATTCAGTTGGACAGCTTTCAAGTGACGGCATAGTGCTGAATCTTATTATTTTATGCTCTTATATCGTCCTATATACATCACCTGGTGGTTCATATGACCCATCCATTTTTTGATATGGGCCTGTAGTCTAGTAATGAATAAGTATAAAACTCAGGCCCCTCGAGTATCATTGTGATTCATTTAGATCACAGAAACATACCATAACTATTTCTATATATGAGTGTTCAGTGAAATCATTTATTTTAATGAGTTTGTTAAGTTTGAAATATGAAATAATTAAGGCTTAACAATTTTCAATGTACCATTTTAATAAAATAAATATCCAAAGTATTTTGCAATTTTGGTCTATCGATAATCTAGCGAAAAATTTTGACTTTAATAGTATTTGTTAATGCTACAATTTTAAATGACAATTATAGAAATGAAACAAAGTACTCTTGTCATTCAGCAAGATATTAATAATTTTGTAAATTTTGAAAAAATCGACATCAATTATTTATGGAAAAGTGTTTTCACATTTTTAGTTATAGTTTTCATACTTTGGAGTGATTTCATGTGTTGCTCTTCAAGTTCCTTATAATAAGATTGACCAATTTTTATAATATATATATATATATATATATATATATATATATATATATATATATATATATATATATATATATATTCATTCGAATTGTTGTTGCCTGTGAACTATTTCTAATCTTTTGATAATTATTAGCAATAACAATCTCGTTGAATCTCAAAAAAAAAAAAAAAAATTTTAGAAATGTTACATATTCCAAAAATTTTAAATAAAGTCGTAAATGATAGAACAGATATCAAACATTTGAGTTCAATATACGCAGATTTAATTCTTTAATTTTTCAAAGAAACAACATAAATCAAAACAAACAAACTCTAACCATAACAACTCATCTACACAAAATCTAAACATCTAGAATTTTCAATTTTTCTAAAAAAAAAAAAAAGTATAGTTTAGAACATGTGATCTCCAAAATTACAAGTAATGTCTTTTTAAAGACAACAATCAAATATTTTAAACCTATTTTGTACATTACGTGGGTGAAGGTTTCTGTGGTTCCCTTCCCATCTAATATCAACGGACCTGTCTGTTGATATTGGACTAAATAGCACGTAATTAATAGCTGAAGACGGCCACAGCCGCAATGAGAAATTTTTGAAAACAAGATAAATAGTACCCTATTCTTTGACTTTTCAAAATCAAAATAATTTGAACCTATTTCGAACATTACGTGGGTAAAGGTTTCTGTGGTTTCCCTTACCATCTAATAATAACAGATTTGAATGTTAATATTGGACTGAATAGCACGTAATAAATAACAAAGAACGGCCACAGCCGAAAAAAATTTTAGTGAGACATAGTAGTCTTTTTCTATTCAAATTTTTTCAAATCAATAAATGTCAAAGAAATTTCAATTTTTTCAAAAGTTTTGATAAAGCCACGAATGTCGTGGCGAAACGTCAACTTTTTAATAAAATCGAGTTTTTTGAGATTCAACAAGCCTGTTATTGCTAATAATTATCAAAAGATTATATATATATATATATATTATAATATATATATATAATAACTTATAAATATATTTATGTATATATATATATATATATATATATATATATATATATATATATATATTTAGTATATAATAATTATATATATATATATATATATATATTATATATATTATATATATATATATTAATCTCTTGAAAATTATTAGCAATAAACAGGCTGCGTTGAATCTTAAAAAACTCGATTTTATTAAAAAGTTGACGTTTCACTATGATATTCGTAATTTGAAAATTTCTTTGACATTTATTGATTTTGAAAAATTTTTTTTTTTTTTTTTTTTGAAAACGACAAGGCTGCTTTTGTCTTGCTAATTATTTATTATTATGCTATTCAGTCTAATATTAACATTCCAAAATTGTTATCATTAGATGGTAAGGGAAAACCAAAGAAACCCTTACCTACGTAATGTTTGAAAATAAAAATGATTTAGGGGTACTATTTATCTAACACAAAAAGAAATTAGTCATGGGAAAAACATTAAAGATGTGGAGTAAGATTATCGGTATAGCACGTTTATATGGAAGCAGCCGTTGACACGTTGTTTCGGACTCTTTGGTCCTCATCAAGAACGGCGTAGCCAAGCATTGGAATTGAAAATTTGAAGATGAAAAATAGTTACAACAAACAAAAATGATTGTCTTCCGTTATCAGAGGATTCTGGTTGTTGTACTATTTTCATCTTTCAAATTTTCAATCCAGATGCTTGCTACGCCGTTCTAATGAGAAGACCAAAGAGTCCGAAACACGTGTCCAACGGCTGCTTCCATATTTAAACGTGCTATACCCGATAATCTTACTCCACATCTTTAATGTTTTCCCATGGACTAAAGTTTCGTTGTTGTTAGATTAAATAGTACCCTATCATTTTTATTTCAAACATTACGTAGGTAAGGGTTTCTTTTGGTTTCCCTTACCATTCTAATGATAGAACAATTTTTGAATTGTTGAATATTAGGGACTGAATAGCAATATAATAAATAATTAGCAAGACCAAAGCAGCCTTGTCTTTTTCAAAAAAAAAAAAAAAAAAAATTTTTTTTCAAAATCAATAAAATGTCAAAGAAATTTCAATTACGAATATCATAGTGAAACGTCACCTTTTTTAATTAAAATCGAGTTTTTTTAAAGATTCAACAGCCCTGTTATTGCTAATAATTTTCAAGAGATTAAAAAATAGATCACAGGCAACAACATATTCGAATAATAAATAAATATATATATATATATATATATATATATATATATATATATATATATATATATATATATATATATATATATATATTATAAATAATGTCTAGCCATTGATACTTTATCAGATAGAGAAAATTCACTAATACTTCCTGAAATATTCTTGCCACTAATGTTCAACAAGGAGAAAACTACTACTTGTCTGATACACAGTGGCCATCTTCAGAGTAGCTGCACGCTTGACCAAGGCTGTCAAGCCACTAAGGATGAAGGACATAAGTTTTAACCTTGTTCAACTTTGGACGACAAATGCGAAAGTTCACGCAATCTCATTAGCGTCTTCAATGAATAATAGTGAAAAAAATGTTCTGTAGTTCTTCAATTTATGAATTATATTTCAGGAAGTGCATTGTTCTTCAAACCAAAAATATGTAATAAATATGTGACCAGCGGTTATCAAACGATGGGCGCGACCACCTTGCGAAGATGACCAAGAGGACCGAATAAATGAACAAGGCAACATCATATCAAATTTTGATTTCAAAAAATTAGCGAATATTCAATCACCATGATCACAATATGATCACAATCAAAATAGAATATTTATGAGACATATATCGAATAACTAATGTGCCTGCTTTAAAATACACATACTGTCCAGACTACCCTATCTATTTATTTTCCTCTTTTATATAATAAGTAGCGGAAGTAGTTTCATGTAGTAATACATGAAAGTTTGAGGATTGCTGTAGTAGCCCGGTCAATTTAGACATAAGGGGTCATCCATAAATTACGTCACAAGAATTTCCGGATTTTTTTACCCTCCCCCCGTCCTTGTCACAGCTGGTCACATTTGTGAGACTCCCCCCACCCAAGTGTGACGTCACATATTTTGCAAATTTTCATTTGGAAATTATTGAATGAAAACAGCGGTTCCGAAATCAGTTTTATTTCCATTTAAATTAGTTTTTAATAAAATTAACATCGAATCAAACAATTAACAAAACAAAAAACGATTTATTATATTAATTAAAGAATTTAAAACAAAAAACAATTGACTTTGTTAATCAAAGAAATTAATAAAACAAAAAATATTAATAGAATTATATTAATTAAAGATACAAACTCAATAATCTCTATTAGTCCATGGACTAATAGATTTTTAAATGTGACGTCACGAAATTCAGGACCCCTCCCTCCCCCTTGTCACATAATGTCACACTTCGTCGACCCCCTCCCTCCCCCTGAAGGTGTGACGTAATTTATGGATGGCCCCTAATAGTGGTCAAATAACAAAAGCTCCCAAAGAGACAAATATTGGTGGAGAGCTAGGGTTTACCATTGAAAATAAAGGTTCAAAAGTCCCCATCGATCCTATGCTAAAGAAGTTATTCGGGGTCAAAGGTCAAAATTTGAGGTTTTTTAGATTTTTCTCGGAAACAGTGAGTTTTATCAAAAAAATACCGTGAACCAAAGATGTAGATCTTAAAATTCTCTACAAAAAAGGGTATTCATGATTTTTTCCCAAGAGTTACCATTCCTGAGATATCGTGATTCTAAGAGTCACATTAGACATGATATGCACATATAAGCCACGTGTATACATAATCAGGCACTTAAGACAAGTATAAATACATATTTGTGTCACTTTTATTATACTTTTCTGGAAACAGTTATCCAAAAAATAGTCAGTCCCTAACTTATTACTGCTAGGACTCCAATGGATAAAATTATTTATGTTCTGAAACCTGGAAGGACCCAACAGCGAACAGAAATATATTCTTCAAAAAGTTTATCTGCTTCTCCCAAATGCCAAAACTATATATTATTTTTACATGCGATAACCAGCTGCGACACTTTGTAACGTGTAAATTCTCCGCTTAACCGCCGCCACTGAATTCTACATTGAAATACCGTGATTCACGTTATAAAACGCTACCTTACTTTTGTTTCACCTATAAATATAATAGACTCGTCCAGTTAGGAATGACTTGCGTACGACGAGAATATCGAGATAGCGTCAAATCTGCACGTGAAACATCGTTCTCTTTTGGCAGGTATCCGTTGAAGGTACAACATCGTTAAGAGTCAAATAATATACAATATCTATTGAACGAATATTCAGTTTATTAAAATTATTAAGTAACCACTATGGCTGGAACATTTAACAGAAGCCACGATATAACGAACCTATATATGTATAACCAATCTCTCAGCTAGCTCGGGCATATAATAAAAAGGGAGAGTGGCTACAACTTCGTCAGCAATCTACAGAAGGGGCAAAACGTCAGTATTTAAATTATTCGAAAAAAAAATTTTGACTGACTGCGCTAGAGTATTTACAGAAATTGATTCCACACCTCAAACAATAATTACGGAAGGAATTCGCTTTCTTCTTGCGGTTTATGGAGCTCCAAAAAAAATTACTTCCATTGATAAATACCGATACTTAACTTTTGTAAAAAATACGCGAAACAAGAAACAAGTACAACTATCATGTCTTCCTCCAACATCGGCATCTGCTATTCAATACTTGTATCGAGTATACTATCAAGTTCAAACATGGCTAGGCAATCAACTGAACCCAGAAGACTGGGGTTGGAAATTGATAGATAATACTCTGGAACCGATTCAAACTTTACTCCCATCTGCTCCAGGAAAACTCCTCAACACTATTTTTTTCAATTGCAAAAAAGGTTGTACTGACAAATGTGGCTGTAAAAAAGTCGGGTTGCTGTATTCTTCAATTGTACCAATTGCCAAGGTCAGTCTTGCTCAAATATCCAGTTGAGTTTAATAGAGGAAGATTCCTTCGATTTTAATGAAGATACCAATGACTCAGCAACATTCGAACAATTTATGAACATCCAGCCAAAGGAAGAGGAAGAAGAAATCGAAGAAGACATTACTGTTGAAGTAGACTTTCAAGAGTATGAATCTGATTAAAATGCCTATCTAAAAAATCAAAACAATAATCAATAGCAATATCAATAATCAGTATCAATAATAAGGTAATATCTAGAACTTGACGGGTATTGTTCTCTTAAATTATCCTAAAACTGTCATGACATGGTAGTAGGTCTACAGGAAAAAACACGGTAAAAAAATGCACCGAGTACACTACCTCACAGGTGGCGTGGAAATTGTGCATATCATGTATAATGCGACTCTTAGAATCGCGATATCTCAGGAATAGTAACTCTTAGACAAAATATCATGAGTACTATTTTTGTAGAGAATTTTAAGATCTACAACTTTGGTTGAAAGTCTTTTTTTGATGAAACTCACCGTTTTCCAGAAAAATCCAAAAAATTTTGACCTTTGACCCCGAATAACTTTTTTAGCACACATAGGATCGATGGGAACTTTTGAAACTTCATTTGAAATGGTAAACTCCATCTCTCCACCAATATTTGGCTCTCTGGGAATTTGTGTTATTTCAAATGTCTATATTGACCGGGCTATAGGTAGCGATACGACATTGTAGCGTATAAAATTGTGGATTTATCTCGATAATTTACGGGGCGAAATCAACCACCCTAACAAACCAGTCTCTGCAGCATCTCAACGTTTCAACAAAGCTATCGGTTACCTCGCCCGAGGTGGAAGTTATGCATCATCTCGGGGAAGTTCTTTATTATCCTTTTGCTTGCGTGTCACTGCGTACGCGAACCGTCTTTTTTGCACATCTTATTCCAATCTGAAACGAGTCCCAGTGGACGCCAATTTAGTGTTCTCAAATAATTAAAATCGCCACGAAGAACTACATATATATGTAATCAAACTAATTAGAACGAGAACGGCTGCCCTGCGTAGTTTTCCCATTCCTGAATACATTAATTATTAAACAGTGTGTTTTTCCACGAAAAACTTGAAAATAATAACGTAGGATGCAAATCAACTTGTTGATTAAATGTTATGCAAAACACAGTGTATATGTACGGAGTGGACGTCGTTCAGGTTAAAAAGAGGACTGTGAACAGGAAAAGGGCAATTATGACGCCGGAGTTAATCAACACGAATGTATGATTCGACCATCTATTACTTTAGTGAATGGAGGTGAATGTTGAGGAATTTTGTACAATCTGAATATTATATCTATATATATATATATATATATATATATATATATATATATATATATATATATATATATATACAGGGTAGCGAGAAAGTCTGGCAACAAGCTATTTTCTCTGAAACTATCAAAGATATAATAATCAATTTCTGGGGTTATTAACGCGATTGCATTTTGCGTTTTTTAGAGGATCCGTCAAAGTTTAGTGACGTCTCGATTCAGTGTACCGCCGCCATTTTGAATTTTTTTAAATGGCAACGTAGGTCGAGTGATATATCGTAGAAAAGCTTATTTCTTCGTCTTTTCAAAAATACTGAATAAATACAACATTACTGAAAAAATACAAGAAACTAGTGTCAAAAATATTCAATTTTTCAACACGTATCATATAACAAAAAAATTAACTAGAATAATGACACATAATCAAAAGTTTCTTTATAACAAGTGCTCAAAGTGTTGGCCACCTGTTTCTTGGTAATAATACAATCTGTCTTGGAAGCTTCAAGTGGAATTGTTGATAATTTCTGAAGAACTCCTTGCATTTCAAGACCTATGCGAGCTTCAGAGTCCTTCAGGGATCCCCATAAGAAAAAATCAAGTGGACTCAAGTCGGGAGATCTTGCTGGCCACTCAATTACACCTCTTCGACCAATCCATCTCTGAGGGAAAGTTATATCCAAGCATTGCCTAACGTTTTTATGAAAGTGGGCAGGTGCACCATCCTGTTGGAAATATACATTCATATTTGGAAATAGAGCAGTAATTCCAGGTATAATTTGATTTAGTAGAAGATCAAGATATTTTTCACCAGTAAGAGCGCCGTCGATAAAAAATGGACCAATGATATGGTTTTTCACCAAACCTGCCCATACATTAACTTTTTGTGGTTATCGTGTATGGGCCTCATCCATCCATTGGGAATTAGAATCTTACCAGTACCGGCAATTATGTCGATTAAAAGTGCCGTTTAGACGAAATGTAGCGTCATCACTGAATACAAGTGAACCTAAGAAATTAATTTGATCACCAATTTTCTGTACAACTGTTTCACAAAACTCTAATCTTCGATCAAAATCATCCTCAGCTAATTCTTGGTGGTTTTTAATTTTGTATGGATGGAACTTATTTTGATGCAAAATTGTTTGTACCGACTTCCTGCTAATATCATAATTTCTTGCCAATTCATACGTAGATGATTGATGATTTTGTTGAACACCTACTAGGACGTCTAAAGTCTTATCTTCGTTAGTTGCAGTTATGGTCTGCCAGACCTTGGGCGATCCTGTACGCTACCGGTTTCATTGAATTTATTTAATATACTGGAAACTGTTTTATTTACTAATAGGGGCATGTTGAGGATTTAAATCATTGAACAAATGACTTACTTCTTTATATGTACGTTTTTTATCGCCATATTAATTAAAAATTAGTATTGGATCTTTCTTTTTTCGATAAGTAACCTTTATAATTTACTTTTCACAAAAATCAACTCAACTTGCATGTATCAAATACCAAGATTAAAGCAATTTACTATTTGAATATGATTTAACACTGCTGTTATCAAATAAAAAGACAAAATGAACATTTGACAGGTGATTTTTGACATATTTTTTCATTGCTTACTACTTTTTTTTTATTAACCGTATTCCAGTGACGTACCAGCAGTCTTCCAAATTATAGAAAAATTAAAACACATATCTGCAATGTTATAGGATACTTTCCCAGCAATGTGGTAATTGTTCTATATTTTTGGAAAGAGGAAAAAATAAGCTTTTCTACGATATATCACTCGACCTACGTTGCTATTTAAAAAAATCTA
>JARQZK010005086.1:0-52500 GCA_030704885.1 Cynegetis impunctata | reverse complement strand
AATATGGTAGCCGTAAAACGGCTTTAAAATAACTCATTTGGTACATCAGTTCAATCTCTGGTAATGTAAGTTAACTGTATAGTATATTAATATTGATTTTCGTTAAGAAACCATCATGGTAATGGTCAAAGGCGTCGCCTGTTAATGGGCCGGGGTGGGGGGATAGTTCATTAATATGTCAGATATGAATTGTAGGCAAATTCATTTAAATTGTGTAGTTTTACTACAAAAAAATTTCAATTCAAACAAAAATCATGAAATTTTTATTTATATTAATAAGAACGTATTCAAGGAACTCCGTGAGGCAAAATCGATTATCGTCTTTGGCAGTGAAAATAAAGTTTTCAGATTTACAGGGAATTATTAAAACATTTGCCGCTGCTAAATTTAGAAAAGTATCTTTTTAATGGACATACCTCAATATTTTCATACCCTTATATTTTTAACATTCTTGTTCGTAATATATCATAACTAGTTTTATGAGGTTTAGTTTAACAACTGAGATTGAATTCTCGCACATCACTTGGTGAAACATCATAAAGAATAAAGTATAAACTTTAAAATAAAAACACTTTGTTAGGTTAAGTTTATGTTTACGACCTGCATATGTGTTTTAAACTTCAAAAGAATTGTAGATAGATGTTCTCAAAGTTTTCAAATTTAGACTGCATGATAGTACAGAATATTGGTAATTAGAATAAAGTATAAACTTTAAAATAAAAACACTTGGCTTATGTTTCACAATATAAAAAAAATATTTAGATACTGTATTTAGCAGTAACGAAAAGTCGACATGTTTTGAGTTATGAACTCATTATCAAGACTGACTACATGAGAGTATTACATCCTATTTTATAGAACAGACAAAAGCAAAGGTGATACCTGAAAATCGATTTGTTCGTTTACAAGGGGTAATTGACTATTATGGGCGGAACTTATTTCGAGAATTTCAAGAAGGTCAAGGCGCTTTCCTTTGTTACCTGAATGTAACAATTTGGTTTTGTTGAAATCCAGGAAGTGATTGAATTTTATACAATGCTCAGAGAAGCCAGTGGTATTTTTGTTTTGTAAAATTGGCTTTTTATGTTCTTCAACACGAATCTTTATATTCCTTCCTGTCTATCCAATATAGAAAGCAGGACATTCGTCGCAAAATATTTTGTAAATACCACTGTTTTCTACGATGTTGGATTGTTTTCTTTATTATTGACCATTATTGACTTCAAGTTTCTTTTATTTGTACAAATTGTTTGAACGTTATTTTTCGATAGTCTGTTACAAATTTTGCTACTAAAATTAGGCACATAATTTATTGGGAAGTATTTTTGTTCTTCATTAATAGTTTGCGTGGGGTATATTGAATGCAACAAATACTTTATTCGTTTTTTCCCAATGAGCTTGTCGATAAGACTTTCATTGTAACCGTTATTAGTGGCTAATAATTTAATTGTATTAACTTCAGTTTGAAAATTTATTTCCGATAATGGAATCGTGAACAACCTATGTATGAACGAATGGAAAGCACTGAGTTTTATTTTAATGTGTTGGTTACTGTCGCTGTGAATTAAAGTATCTGTGAAGGTTGTACTTAGTCTTGATAATGAGTTCATAACTCGAAACATGTCGACTTTTCGTTACTGCTAAATACAGTATCTAAATATTTTTTATATTGTGAAACATAAGCCAAGTGTTTCTATTTTAAAGTTTATACTTTATTCTTTTAGTTAAACTTTTTCCTGTATTAATATTTATTCAGTAAACGTTTATAGTTAATATATAGTCTTTTATTTTTTCTTACGAGCAAAGCAGTTGATTTAAGGAGTAGTACAAAATAAAAAAACAAACGCGTAAGGGCCCACGCGTATAGCTTCGAACCCAGGTCCGTTGTGATATTGCTACTGCGCTGATTCTCATGTATAACAACATACTTCATAAATAGAAAACCCCACTACATGTCAGAAAATTCTTCTTATCTGCTCCGGTCATTAAATATTTGATGATACCTACATCATCCCGCAGAACGTATTTATAATGAAAAAATACTTTTTTTTATATATTTCCAATTTTTTCATAATAGGCCAAGCGCCAGAGCAAATAAACACTGATCGTAATGCAATCTTCTATAGAATTGATTCGACTGTTGGAACATATTCAGGGGTATCCCCTGAATATAAATCCACGTTGGCGTCATGCGGGGGTGGTCGCGTTAGCCGCCATCTTGGAATACACATTTTATCAAATATCTCGTGAACCGTGCATTGTAAGACAAAAATAGTGGAAATCATTTTCGTAGATAATAACATTATCTACTACTTTTAGTCATAACTTTTTTCTTTACAATGCATTGTTTTTTATTTATAGCGCTCAAAACTTTTTAAAATTTTTTAATTGCTAAATATACGAGTATAGTTAACGGTTGATAATACATGAAAAATAGTTATAACCAAATTTGTAGAACATAAAATTCACTATAAATTTTATCTGAAATTTTTTTCCGTGAAATGTATACTCTAAGAGCTATAACGCTGTAAATTCCGAGTCGACGCATAATAGCCACGAGATTATAATGCTGTATATTGAAACAGGCTTCGCACACGGCTTCATCGCATTGAAATTTTTGTAGCTGTGTCAGTTCTGTGTTTTGTACTACAGCTTGGAGTGAACACTTGTGCGTTGTGTATATAAAAGAGGGAAAACCAAAGTTCTTTCAACTTTCCAACGATTTTCTATTGAAGGCTGTGGAGTTGTTCACCGTTAGAACGTTGATCCAAACAATGCTGGAGAACGTTTTTTTATTGCGCTGTATGGAGGTGACGAATCTGAAGCGTCTATTAACTCTTCGATACAAATGCTTCGGGAAATTGGCGGGTAAGACGAAGCTTAATCTATCACTTCTACCTCCAATGCGAGATATGGCACGTTGCCATTCTTTCAGAGTCTATCAGCAGGTTCAAACTTGGCTTGCATTTTACCACGAACCGGAAAAATGGGGTTGGAAGCAGACTTGAACCAGTTCGAACTACTATGGCTCCCGCACCGTCAAGTTTACTACAAATAATCCCTTGCAAAAGCACCAAAAATGGCGGGGCTGCCTGTGGATGCCAAAAAGCTGGACTGAAATTTTCAATTATTTGTTCTAATTATAGTGGATAAACATGCGACAATGTGCCTGATGCAGTGGATGCCATCGAAGACGAAATTGGCGAAGACTCAAATTTCGATCCATCTCCTTCACTTATTATAACGGAGGCAGAAAACGGAGATCTGCAAGGCGATTAGTGCCTTCCTTCATCATCGAAACAAATGAGACTTGCTTTATAAAATAACGTGCTATTTTTTCTATAAAAATAAATGTTTTAGTTTTTTTTTTCAAGATGGCGGCTAACGCGACCACCCTCGCAAGACGCCAAAGTGGATTAATATTCAGGACACACCCCCGAACATGTTTCAACAGTCAAATCAATTCTGTAGAAGATTGCAGAAAAAAAATACGCGGCGCTTGGCCTATAATTAGGGTTGCCATCACCTAAATTGCTGACGCCGGACAAAAAATTTAAAAACCCCGGACATTTGGGTGAAATTTAGTTCTTTCCCGGACACCCCGAAAAATATAATTTTTTCGAATAAAACAAAACATCCTTCATATTTAAATTTTTTTATTTATTTAAACTTTAAACCGCTTGTTTGCGATAAAAACAAACAAAATATCTAGTAATATAACACAGTTAACAGTTTTCTCTTTCCGAGGTAATATGCTAACAAAAATCATCAGAATAAGTCTTTTTTTTGGTATCATCAAATAAAAAACAACTTATAATGATAATTTTTGGTAGATCGAAATAGATCTAATAGACTACATTGTAACAACAAATTATAGGATAGGTCATTTAGTTCTGTTAGATAGGTTAGGTAACTAAAACCCTAAATTATTTATTAACTGTAAATTAAAAGTAAGTAACAAGTTTTAATTTTAACGAGGTCAAGTTCTTTTTACTAATTCAACTTAACTTGATATTTTCCATACTTGCCAATTTCTGCCGAAGTGTCTTTCTTTTCCATCAGGAAGTTTTAAAAGAGGGTGCAACTCAAATCTTTAAAATTATACTTTATTTTGGTCAAAGGAGAAACCGTATGTGTATTTAGCAAGTTTCTCTCTGGATTTAGCTTGTATACGGCTTACGATTATTAATTAATTTTTAACTATGATTTGTTTTAAAATATTGCTCATCTTTAAATCAATCGGGATTCCCCGGACACAACATTTGTCCGGGTTTTACCCGGACATATTTTGAAAGCCCCGTCCGGACGACCCCCGGACGCCCCCTAAACTAGGGTAAATCCGGGGGAAACCCGGACGGATGGCAACCCTACCTATAATGAACACCTATCATGCAGTAGAAAATTCATGAATCAAATATTCATCTGCTATAATCATTACGCATGGTTAATATTACCCGAAAGAAATAAAAAACACGAATAACAATGAGATACGGTAGCTACATTATAAATTCAAAACAAAGGATTAATTCAAAAAATAGATCTGGCAACACGGCTCGGCGAGCTTCACAATCAGATTATTGAAACGGGGTAATCGAGAGATGTTTTAGTCGTTTAAATGCCAGAATTGCTGGATGCTATAACATTCATGCCGTAATATTCTGAATGATGGAAATTTAGAGTCATTGCTTCATCTGTTCCGATTGGTTACGGCGAGACAAAACTATTAAAAGTTGTATAGATATTAAAAAAACGAGTAATGTTTTCGCATGTATTTCCTGACATGAAAAATAATTGAAGTATTTGTCTTGGTCGTAATATATTTCAAGTGGTATTGCATGAAATTAATGCAGTAACAGATAATAACAGATATTTTTCAAGAAAGGAATGAGATACTTCAAAAGAATATCTGCGAATAACGCACGTAGATTAGGCGTTAATTTTTAACAGGAATTATTCATATTATTACATGAAACATTGTTTTCGTAATCCCATACTGTAATTTCGATTTAACGGTATTCAGATGACAATTGAAAAGTCAGTGTTAACGGCCGCCGGCCGTTATAATTTTATAACGGCCGGCGGCCGTTAAGAAATCACGTCTTCAAATATTTATTTCAAAACATCATTCTGGTTACAATAACAATTATAATAAAACTAACTATTTATCTATTTGAAAAGTAATTTGACAATTGCTATCATTTGAAATGTCTATCTTATTGATTAGAGATTTACCATCTATAGCAACAGTTTTTGAACTTGTTGTCGGTGAAGCCTCTTTATTATGAAAAAGTTGTCTCGTTATTCTCTTCAAAACTGAATTTTCAATATACGACTCCGCCACCGCAGAGGAGTCCCAACCTCCAAGTTCTTTTACCGATAGTAGATCGCCACCATTTTCTACAAGCATGGTAGCCGAGGATCTGCGAAACGGGTGGCCTGTGTAGAGCTGAGGGGTTTTCTAATTTTAAGAATGCTGCAATCTGAAAATAAATTTCTGTTGGTAATACTCTAATATGGTGCAAGATTTAAAATAACTAACCTTGAAATGTCAATGTTGTCATAAACTCTCAAAGCAAGTTTCAACATTGAAATCTTCATCCACAGCGAGTTGGGAGAATAAACCTTCGATTTTCCTGTCGCATAGGCTAATAAAACATCCTCATTAACCACCTTTACATTCTTGCTATTACGCCAATTTTCAAAATTTTCATATTCTCTTTTTATACCGCTGTTGAGTTATTGCCGGCAGTAAATCAACACTCGCTGCACATGATTCTTCCAATATTTCAAAAGGAATTTCATTTTATTCCTCAATTTCATCCATAGTCGTCGTTACAGCGAACTTGCGAACACAAAAAACTGACGTTGTTTATAAAATTGCCAAACAGTTCCATGACAACAGAGTGCACGAAGTTGGGATTTTTTTTCAGAATTACGAGGTATGGTGTTTGTTTTTTCTTCGGAATCAAAATGTAATCGTCCAACGGGATTACGAAAAGTCTTTAACAACACACGGCCGATACGCAAATAACGGATTCGGTTAGTTATAATCCTCGGCTGCGCCTCGGATTACAATATCCAACCTCATCCGTTATTTGCTACATATCGGCCTTGTTACGTTAATAACTATATCAATCTGTTACAGATTCCAGTCCCATTTGTGATGCATAACACTTTCCCAAATATTTTCAAACTAGTAATACCTATTGTTATACCTACGCTAATCTATATGTTCAGGTGATATTAATTATTTTCATTTATAGTTCTACAGAAGAATTCTACCATCATATTGAAGAGAAATATTGATATTTTCAAGAGAAATAATACCACAGTATGATAACATAAACGTATTTTTAATATTTCAAGTATCAAAATCTAATCACAATAAACTGTTATGCGAGTGATTAAACGAGGTTAATAAAGATATATATTTCAAATGAGATATAAGCATGTTATCTTATGACATGCGTGACTGGCAGAATTCGACGATCATCCAAGATCTCTAGGATGCATAATCTCCATTCTCTCAGTACCTACCTAAATTCTACGATAAAAGACAATGAATCGAGGTTTTAAAAGTCATTCAATAGTTGCAAGATATTAATTTTTTTAAAAATAAAAAATTCATATTTTATAATTATCTTGTTATTTCATTTTCTTCAGGCAGGCTATAACCAGTCTTGTCAACAAAGATTAATAGGTGAATAATTAAAATCGCAAGTGGAGCTCCTCTAGAATAACTCCAACCTGATGGAGCAAATTATTTGTTGTCGAGTTGGCGCGACATTTGAAAACAGATTCTCTTTCTATACTAGACACTGCTTAGATAGACTCGTAAGTCTAAGTTCGGCTACAAAAAGAAAAGAAAGCCATGAACCGATAGTCTGTCACAGCCAATCATATTTTCATGATACACCAAGGGCATTTAATCATGAGCTGTAGTTATTCCTCACAACATAGCATTTGGACATATTCCTCATGAAGCTGTCTAATAATCTATCACCTGATATGAAAATATTTTTCTTCTACAAAGTCCATCTTTCCTCAGAATGGAAAATTGTTTTCATAGTATCTACTGTTCATAACTTATCTTTCGGTAAAATTCGTGGAATAGTATATTATTCAACGAGCGGTAATGTAGGTCATAACTCACGCAGATGAAGTTTGCAGCACGAGCTGCAAGCGAGTGCTGTAATTCACTCAAGTGAGTTATGACCATTACCGCAAGTTGAATACTATACTTTATCTACGACTATAACAGTAAATACTAAGATACAAATACAAATTCACAATAATTAGGTAGTATTAACTTAATTTGAAAACGTCAGAATTATTCAAGTGACATTAGCAGATGAGTGACGGTCGATCTTACTTGGGATCTTAGTAGACTATATAGTGAGTTTTAGCAGTGAGTTATTATTACTCACGCTGTTTGGTAATAGATACTATTAATTGCTAAAACGTAGTTGAATAATGAATATATTATTCAATAGGAGTAGATAAAGTATGTTATTTCTTTCAATCTTTATGCTTCGTACATTAGGCAACTTGAATAATCAACATTATACTCATAATATATTCTTTATTAAGATTTTTTTTTAAATAGAACAACTCCACACAGCTGAAGGGAAATTATCGCAAATTTCCAATGACATAAAATAAACGACTGAATAGAAAAATAGACCTTCTCTTAACAGTTCAAGCTATTTTAAGATACACAATATATCACATTTAAAACGAAGCATCTATATATTTTTCACATGGTCAAAAGATAGTTTCGAAAACTGAACAACAATGAATGTATTAACTCCTCAAAACAATTTTAACGGAACCTCCATATCTTGGAAGTTGATTAATTATTTTCTTTTATTGAATAATATAAATATTATTCTAATCTTAAATAATATTATACATACATTTATTTGACTGTAATTCCTTAAGTTTGAGCATTCCAATATCATTTAATATTTGTAATGAATATAATTGGCTCCGTAGATCAGTGGTGAGTGCATTGGGCTACTGAACAGAAGGTCGGGATCGAATCCCGACCGAACCAACAACTTATTGCGCAGCCACCTCTCGGAAGGCAATGGCAAACCACCGAGAAGTATTATGCCTTGTGAAGCCTCTCTATAAAGACGTTCGGAACCGTCGTAAAACTCTAGGTCCCTTCTATTCATGTGTCACTGTATCACGCACAACACGAATAGTTGTAGAAATTTCGCCTACGCCCGAAACCGGGTACGGCACCGAAAGAAGAATTAATAATAATAATAAGGACTTTATTGATTATGAGAGGCGAAGTCTAGCAAAGCTATTCTACTCAATCTCGAACTAAAAAAGAAATATATAATCAATGAAACAAAGTAACAAAATAAACAAAAAAAACAATATATATATATATATAAAAAAAAGAAAAAGAAGAAAATTAAGAATCTATTTAAAATGAAATGAAAATAAATAGTTGATGGAACAAAAAAACTCAATGTGAAATAAAATACAGACAGATAAAAAACCAGACACGAAATAAAAAACTGAAACAAATCGTTAATTATTAGGAGTAAATGAGAATGTAAACATTGAATATAAATTGACAATAACAAACTAAAGTTTATTCATTAGGTAGCCCTTAACAAAAATTAAACAGCTATTTGTGCAGATAGAAGTCTCGATCGAATTAATATAAAATGTTCTACGTAAATTTAACTTCAACACATAGTCTTGAATAATTTCACCTAATCAATTTAATTGCCACTACACGAATATTTCCGTGAAAAATTCACGGTCTATGAGATGAAACCATAGATATATACTATATATATTAAGATTTCTATGGATGGAACTAATACTTAAAAAACTCTATCGTAGCGAGTTGCATTAGAAAAGCAGGTTTTCAAAACGTATCCAGTTCATTCAATTATGATTTTTGTTCCGAATCCAAAAAACAAAAATTGCGCTCTCTATCATGTAAACAATATTTATTTCCTCCTCCGGCGGGTCAACCCCCAATCAATTTATATCGAAATAAATACCATCCAAGATATCATACAAAATTACCTACATACAAAGATTCAACCCTATGATCCCAAAATTGCGCCTTCTATCGTGTGAATAAGATTTATCTCCTCTCCTGGGGGGCTAACCCCCTAAGCAATTCGTACCAAAACCATTCCCATCCAATATGCCATACGAAAATACCTACTCACAAACTTTTAATCCTATTGCTCCAAAATTACACCCTTTATAATGTAAACATGATTCATTTCTTTCCCCATGGGGTCAACCCCCCGAACAATTTGAACCAAAACCAATTCCATCCAAGATATCTTCCGAAAATACCTACTTACAAACTTTCAACTCTATTACTCCAAAATTGCGACCTTTATCGTGTAAACAAGATTTATTTCCTTCCCCGGGGGGTCAACCCCCCAACCAATTCGAACCAAAACCAATCCTATTCAAGATATACAAAACTACCAATTTACAAACTTTCAACTCTATTGTTTAAAAATCGCGTAAACAACGCCAAAATACATAAGCTTATACCTACATACATACTTATGAACATGTATATATATATATATATATATATATATATATATATATATATATATATATATATATATATATATATATATATATATATTTAAATATATTAGGATATCAGGTAAGCGGTCTGTCGGGAAATTGAAAGAACGTATCACCCAACATAAAAGCGACTGTCGCTTAGGAAAAAATTCATGCGCAGTCGTAGAACACCAAAAAAGTACAGGACATGCATTTGATTTTCATAACGTAAAAGTTATTGACCATCAGGATAATTATAAAAAAAGATTATTCTTGGAAATGTGTCATATAAAAAGAAGCAAAGATTGTGTAAATTATAAATCTGATACGGGCCAACTAAGCAATATTTATTGCAAAATTTTAAATCACATATAGATTACCTCCGCCAGATGACAAACCGAAGATTGACACTCGCATTGCACCGAAACTAGTCAGGCTGATTCTCACCCAGTCATGTTGCATCCGTTGAATGTTGTGTTTATATTTTAATTTTACCAAAACTCTAGACCTGTAAGTTTTATTTGTGTGTTTTTCCAGAAATTGTTCATTATTGATGTAATTTATTTTTATTATAGTATTACTCCTGATGAAGTCACAAATGGTGACGAAATATTGAGTTGATGAGAAAATAAGAGTTTCAATTTCCCGACAGACCGGTTACCTGATATCCTAATATATTTAAATTGAAGTACGGTCGATAACAAGATTTTTAATTATATATATATATATATATATATATATATATATATATATATATATATATATATATATATATATATATATATATATATATTTAAATATATATACGGGGTGGGCCATCCATAAATTTCCACCCCGAATTTTGAGCTTTGGGATGGAATAACGAAAAAACGCTCGGACAGGTCAAATTTTGTTGAAAGGGGGACAAATAAGGGTGTTCAAATGAGTTTGATATCACTATGTATGAGTGTATTTATTTTTCATCGCTTATTAATTATTATACAGAGTGACTCAGTATTGCATCAATAACTTTCACACGCCGAATTTGGATCTTTGAGAAGGAAAAAACGCTCGGACGGGTCAAATTTTGTTGAAAGGGGGACAAATAAGGGTGTTCAAATGAGTTTGATATCACTACCCCTCTAGCCGCAACCCCTAACAGCTCTCATTTTTTTTAAAGTCTGAAATAACTAAATGAATTCTCATTTTCAAACAGCTTCTCCATCTCAATATCAACGAAATCTGTTATCGCCGCCTATTTTTTGCAATTTCTCGATCACTACGCGTATGCCAAACACATGTTGAAAATGCTGAAACCGAGACAATAACTGAAAACGTGGAAACAATAATATTTACAAAGTTAATCGGGCGCTTTCGTTCAAATTGAAATAATTGCTGTTAGGGTAGCGGCTAGAGGGGTAGTGATATCGAATTCATTTTTTGACCCATCTGAGCGTTTTTTACATCTCAAAGATCCAAATTCGGCGTGTGGAAGTTATTGATGCAATACTGAGTCACTCTGTATAATAATAAAGCGATGGAAAAAAAATAAACTCATGCAGAAAATTGAATTGCCTTTCCTAGATGCTGCTCGACCCCTTTTCCCTATTCAAAAATGGGAGCTGTTAGGGGTTGCGGCTAGAGGGGTAGTGATATCGAACTCATTTGAACACCCTTATTTGTCCCCCATTCAACAAAATTTGACCCGTCCGAGCGTTTTTTCCATCTCAAAGATCCAAATTCGGCGTGTGAAAGTTATTGATGCAATTACTGAGTCACTCTGTATAATAATTAATAAGCGATGAAAAAAAACTAACTCATGCAGGAAATTGAATTGCATTTCCAACAAGGTGCTGCTCGACCCCTTTTCCCTATTCAAAAATGAGAGCTGTTAGGGGTTGCGGCTAGGGGGTAGTGATATCAAACTCATTTGAACACCCTTATTTGTCCCCCTTTCAACAAAATTTGACCTCTCCGAGCGTTTTTTCGTTATTCCATCCCAAAGCTCAAAATTCGGCGTGGAAAGTTATGGCCCACCCTGTATATATAGAGAGAGATATGAAATTGAGTTTTTGGTGCCAAGCATCATAAAAAGCCATCAAACGAAAAACTATCTTGGTCCTAGGTCCAACTTCGCTAATCGCAGCCATTTTAATATGGCTAATTTTAATATATAAAAAACTAATTGTAATATAAATGTTCACAACGGCAAAATAATATAACTACTTCATCGATGTTCACAGAATAATAATCATGATAACTTGATTGTTGTATCTCTCGAATAATCGATGATCAATTGACAGAAGATTCAACTTGCACATATCTGCATGAAATACGAGCACAGAAAAATAAATAGAAGTTTGACAGCAGTATAGCCAATTTAAAAAACCAAGCAACTATTTTTTGGAGGCACCTACACGCTTTGTGGGTCTAGACTGCAGACGGTTCGTTTACTTCATTATTATTGTACGTCCGTCCAATTTTTACCTGGTATCCAAACTATTAAGCGTTATGGTTGAATGAATATCTCGATTACTATACTCACGAAGAGAGATTGGAATGAAGTCCAGGACGGTTCATTTCATTTTTTTCAATCTTGATCAGTTGAGATTTGAAACAGTTGTTTGTCTATTGTTTATTCACCAGTGGCCACTGTATAAGAAATTACACTTTTGATGAACAAATGTTTTTAACAACTTAATAGAATTCAGATTATGATTATCATCGACGCTAATTCTAAGAATGGAGTCAGTTCTCCAAACTGAAATGGTTTTTGGATTGTAGGAAATTTATACGTTCTAATGGCACAGTTTCGTTAGAATACAAAGAATCGTTTCAAATTCGACTTATCAAAGAGTGACAATTACTTGAAACAATTTTAATTGTTTATTCTTCTTCGAATTTTGAAATCATCGTTTACAGAAAGGGAAACATCCTTGAATTTCAACGGCAGAGCGTTTCTGAAAGTAGAAAAAGCAAGATAAAAATATAAATATAATCTTGCCTACTGTTTCATTATTGAATTTTTAATATATTTCAGATTATTCTAAAGAATAATACAATAACCCAGACATGAATTCTCATTGATCTTGGGTTGAAACCAGAAACAAAAGTACATAGAACTGTTAAAAGAATAAGCGAAACTTATGACAAATACCTAGTAAGTATTTGTACTAAACATTTTGTGTGATACAATAATTATTATGAAATCTTAATTTGAATACAACTCAAATACTTTATTAATAATTTCGTACCTAATTTCATTTGGTATGTTTTGATGTACAAAACTTTCTTTAATAATTTCCAATTCACAATCATATGAAACCGAGTCTAAAACACTATTACCGAATATATATGTATCCCTGCCACTGATCTCATTTCAGGAACTAACAGTAAACAAATTTCATTCTGAAAAAATTTATGCTTATTTGTCTCATCATATCATTTTTAACCTAAATCTGAAAATGAAAGTTTTTACGTAATTTTCATTTAATAAGCACTTAGTCTTTACATTTTTTGACTAGTACCTATTGTTACAATCGAAGTAAAATACTTCCACGACTGTCCACGACTGTACTATAAATCATTCATTATACGTGTGCTTCCTGAAGTACAATTATACCTATTGTTCACTAGTGTGTATAATGGTTTATTATACACTGCATGATGTCACACTCAAAACGTATGTCCAAACTTGAGACTATCATTCACATTGTTAGGATAGTATTGTTATTAGATTTTTAGGTTTTATGTAACTAAGATAACTTTTAGGCAAATTATTAAACTAATATTTAATATAATGCCCAACTTATTGAATATTTACTCTAATAAATTATCTATTTCATTTTTATCAGAGTGAAAGAAAGGAATGGAATCGATGTCAAGTGAAATAGTTGACGTTTACGTGAGTGTGCAGATTTCAGTGATCAGAGAAAATGTTATGTCAACGCTTTTGATAACTATTTTTATTGTTGATAATGCAGATTATTACTAATTTTTTCAAGGAAGTCGTGGACAAAGTATAGTATTCTACTCGCACAAAATTATAATTTTTCACTCGGGTGAATTGCGACACTCGCTTGCAGCTCGTGTCGCAAACTTCACCCTCGTGAAAAATAGCAATCATTTTGTGCTCGTTGAATAATATACTATTATAGAAATTATTTTTTATTTTAAATACTATATTTTATTTCAATAAAAGTCAAAGCTATACAAGATTGAAGTGTCGTTTAATTTAATAATTCAATTCAATTTCCTGCAAACGAATTTTGATAATAACTCACAAGTTAGTACAATAAAGGACAGCAAATACAAAAGTACAATAGAGTTCGTTTTCTGCTAAATTTTTTCTGTAGACAAGAATTTCTACTTCGTTAATTAGCCTAATACAGCATAGTCATATTCGTAAAAATGCTGCCTCATTTCTCCCTCTCCAATAACTGTATCTATGCATTTCTCAATGGATTACTGAAGAATAAACCGTTTAGCAAATTCCTCTCGATGAAAACTGTTTGCCAGGAAAAATACACGTGGAAGCTAAAGAGCAAATTCACAGACTTAATACGCTATTCAATTCCTCAGGTAGTTCGCTATACTATCGAATAACATATCTCTCTTGTTGGAATTTTTTATGAATTTTATTGAATAGATAATATTTCAATTATAATATTCAATAATAGCTCCAACGTGTAGCAGAAATTGTAAAAGTGTGCATGCCTATCAACTCTGTATTCAGGTTACACGATGATAGGGATGAGGTATCATTCTGCGATGGTTGTCAAAACTCGATGATTTTATATCGATCAGTACCTATAGCTACTCTCGAGATCGATGAAGAGATTGAGACAAAAAATTATTCCTCCATGGTTTTTTTCTTCTGAGATCAAAATTTGATCCAACTGTCCTCGAACTGGGACAGAAGCAAGAACCATAACAACCGTACATTTATCAAAACTTATTTGACACTAACATATTCAAGTAAGACTTATTTAACTATAATTTGATGAGTGATTAGCGACTGAAACCTATCTACAACCGTTGGTATATAAACGGTAAGTATCAGATAGAAGTAATCCCATAATCTATAATTACAGCACTACATATGAATCCATCAAGAAAAAAGTAATCTCAGTCCCAATATACTTTCAGAGAACTGCTCAGAAAATGAACCACGAAATAAGGAATCTGTATTTTCAAAGAATATACTAATTTTTACATCAAGGACGGACTGATTAAAATCTTCCTTCGTTTTATGGCTCAAAGTAAGCAGACAGGAAATTGAACTGAGTTATCTTATATGTATATTTATCTAATATTACAATCGCTGAGTTATTATAATCATAAATGATTTTTTTATTATGTTAGAACTTGTAGCTTGATTTGTTTTTCAAGATCAACTAAATTAATAACAGAAATTTTTCCAACATCAGAAAAACTTCCCGAGTAGCCCTCTGCGAATTTGTAACGGGTATCAATCAAGAGAAAAAATTTTGAAATATTTGAAAAACCTTTATGATCACTACTCCTCAAATTGAATTATGACTACTCCAAATCAAGACAAACTACACAACTTTGAAATTGACACTTTCACCTTCACAACTGTGTTAGCTATTATTATTGAGTTGTTACTTTGATTGGTGCACTCTAAAAACTCACAAATCGATAACCGAAAATATCGACGATGAAAAACTGGCTTTTGAGAAGTGTTAATTGATATTACGGTACCACTGACAAATCTCTTTGATGTGCTAAAAAACTCTCCTCAACTTCATGCAAAGTATACAGTAGCAATAAGATCTTTATATAGAGGATCAGAAACGAAAATTAAAGTAGGAAACAAGTCAAGAACTATAAACCATACAAAAGGTCTAAGGCAAGGGTGCTGATTATAGCCGATGCTATTTAAAATTTATATAAACGAAGTACTAAAATCATGGAAAAACAAGTGCGCTAATATGGGTTTTGAGATTGAAGAAAGTGTTTTGTACAGTCTTCTATTTGCCGACGATCAGATTCCGATTGCAAATGACGCGTATGATATTGAATATATGATGCGGAAAATAACTGAAGCATTTTTGAAAGCCAGATTAAAAATAAATTTCTCCAAGACTAAATACTTATCAATTCATACCCCTCTGGAGGATTTACTAGTAAACGACGAAACAATACAAGGATGTGAGGCATGTATTTAGCAGTAAAAATATCGAAAGAGGGCTCTAGCAAGAAGGAGATTTCCGACATGATCAGTCAAGCTAAACAAGCCATAGCGAAGTTAAACCCAGTGTTCTGGTAAAACCAGATACATAAAGACAAAGAAAAGAATAAATGAAACAATCGTCCAAAGCATTTTACTATATGGAGCAGAAATATGGGCAGTCACGAAAAGGAAAAGAGAAAGACTAGAAGCTGTTGAGATGGATTTCTTAAGAAAGAGCTGTCGGTTTTCAAGAACGGAACTCATAACTAACAATGAAATTAGAAGAAGAATGAACACCAATAAAACAGTGACAGAAGAAACGGAGAGACGCAGGCTAATATGGTATGGCCACACAAGCAGAATGACTGAAGAACGATAGGAAAATACTCGAGTGGGAACCAACCTATAGAAGGAAGCGAGGAAGACCACCAGAAGATTGGATGAAACAAGTCCACATAGATATGAGAAGACGAAGAATGGAAGTGGCAGGGTGGAGAGATAAGAAAGCCTGGAATATATATATATACAGTGCTTTCATGATGAAAGGAACAAATTCATTAAAAAATTAGGTTTCTATTTCATGTTAAAATCCTCGGACAGGTCGATTAGTATTTTTATTTGGGCATTTTTCGCAATAAAAATTTTGTATACAGGGTGTCTCATTCAAGAGCTATGGCTTTGTCATTAGTTTTTTTAAAGGTAATACCCTGTATATTATTTCACTTTACAATTCTACGATAAATTCTTATCACTTTTTGTGAACATACCATATGCCTCAACTCGATGGATTGCCAGAAACGGAGATAGTGGGTAATGAGAGGTACGATATGAAAACACACAAATGTAATTACTAATTTAATTTTTACATATGTTCAATCTGTTGTCCTTTTACTTCGAGACATTTTTGAAGTCGATTCAATGTTTCCCGTTGCACATTTTCAATTACTTCTGAACTGATAAGTCTTATTTCCTGCCTGATTCTCTCTTTTAGATCATCAATATTATTTGGTCTATTCAAATAAACTTTAGACTTCAAATAACCCCATAAGAAAAAATCCAATGGGGTTATGTCCGGTGATCTTGGCGGCCACTCAATCGGACCTCTCCGTCCTATCCATCTGTTGGGAAAAGTTGCATCAAGAAATTGTCGAACAGCGATTGAATAGTGAGGAGGTGCCCCATCTTGTTGAAACCATATCTCGTTATTAGGTATGTCAGGATCTTGTGGGTTAGGAAACAAAACAGCTAAACCGGAATGAGTTCGAACTGGAGAAAGTTCAAGTAGTCCTCTCCGTTTAGTGTTCCTTCAAAAAAATAGGGACCAACTATACGATTTCGAACAATCGCTGCCCATGTATTAATTTTTTGAGGCCGCTGTGTGTGGCATTCTTGCATCCAATGAGGATTCTCGGTCGCCCAATACCTACAGTTTTGTCTGTTGACGTGGCCATTTAAAGTAAAGGTGGCTTCATCAGAAAAAATTATGTTTGTAATGAAATTTTGATGTTGATTATGAATTTCAAGAATCTGCTCACAAAACTGTACTCTGCGGTCAAAATCGTCTTCTAATAATTCATGTACCAGCTTAATTTTATAGGGATGATACTTATTTACCTTAAGTATTTTATGCACGGACCCTACTGATAAATTGAAATTATTGGAAATTGTAGTAATGGATGTATGAGGGTTATCTTGGGTTTCTAGTAGAACGTTCAGCACTGTTTCTTCAGATACTCTCGGTGATCTTCCTTTAGGTAAATCTCTAACGTGGCCGTATCTCCTGAATTTTGATTCAATTTTGCTGACTGTCGATCTAGTAATTGGCGGACGATCAGGATGATTTTCATTGAATAGATTGCAGACTGCTTCTTGTGAAGGCACCCTATCTCCAAAACCAATCATCATAAGTACTTCAATACGTTCTCTCTCAAGTAATTGCATTTTCTTAAACAATGAAGTAGTGTAGTGCCTGGAGCGTTAAAAACGTGAAAACTGCGGACTATACAGCACCAGTGAATGAATTCAGATGGTACATGTGAAATTTCATTCTTCAGATTTAATGACAATGTTTACCTAAATTTTTTTTTGTACTTTTAATCCACATTTTAAATCTCCAGGTGCTCCACTATCTCCGTTATAATCTGGGAATCCATCAAGTTGAGGCATATGGTATGTTCACAAAAAGTGATAAGAATTTATCGTAGAATTGTAAAGTGAAATAATATACAGGGTATTATCTTTAAAAAAACTAATGACAAAGCCATAGCTCTTGAATGAGACACCCTGTATACAAAATTTTTATTGCGAAAATTGCCCAAATAAAAATACTAATCGACCTGTCCGAGGATTTTAACATGAAATAGAAACCTAATTTTTTAATGAATTTGTTCCTTTCATCATGAAAGCACTGTATATATATATATATATATATATATATATATATATATATATATATATATATATATATATATATATATATATATATATATATATATATATATATATATATAATATATATTATATTATATATATATATATATATATATATATATATATATATAAGTGGTATTTCGCAAAAGTGATTAGTCGACATCAGGAGTTCACATTGAAATTTAAAAAAATAAAATATACACGTCACATTCATGACGACATGGCAGTATATCTGTTAAACCAATAAGCATCAGAAGTACCTAAACCTTTTCAACTTTCTGCGCGGCTATCGGAGATGTTAGAAAGTATCATTAACCGTGGTGTCCAAACGTTACAGATTGAACGTAACTGGGAACACATTTTCGTTTGCATGTGTGATTAAGAAATTAAAAACAAATATCAAATTTCTGACAAAATTTCGCATTATTCTTGGCGGCTGCAGGAAAACTAAATTCAGATCTGGAAATCAATGAATAAAAAAAATCTATTGGATTGAACTATGTTACCAATCAAAACCTGCAAAAAGGGAGACCACGATAATTACTATGTCGAAAATACAGCTGGGGTATTTTAGTTGCCGGTAAAGCAATGAAAAATTAACGAAAAGCATCATAAAATGGAGAACTATAAACTTAATTCATGTTTGAGAAATTAAACTCTGAGTTTAACGATTTTCCGAAGAAAAAACTTAATTCAGATAAGCTGGTTATATTCCATAAAAGAGGACGCGGAAAATAATTGATCAGGATTCTGAAAAATGAAATAAAGAAATGAGAAAAATATGATTAGAAAGTTTTTATTGCAAGTCAGCAAGTCCTAAATGGTTCCCGAAAACTGTCTCGTTAAATTTAGACTTCCTAATTAAGAGTAGTGTAAAAGAAGCCATGAAGAGTTTTGTACTAAATTAAGAGATATCGTGCCGGTTTTAATATCATATTTCAGAAAGGACCACAACTAGATAAAGATTTGTATATACCGATTTCGCTTAATTTTCAAGAGATAAGAGCTATTATAATTAGGAACTCTGAATAAACAATGTTGAGTTTATAACCGAGTGTAGGCAAAGTGGTGATAAACAATTTTTCGACACGTTTTAAAACGAGACTCTTATAACACATTCCAATAACTTATCGAGTAAATATCGATGGTTCTCCATTGATGCGTCATCCCTGCCCAAGATAGAGTCACCAGAGCTCTCTGACTCACTGTTTCTCGGGATTTTCAACACCTGAGATTCCACAGAAGACGGTTAAATCGAAGAGATGGTCGCTGCGAAAGGTCATCGCTAACCAGTTTCGGCAAAACCGCCATTATGCGAATATATTCCGCGATATTTTATTACCAGTCGATTATTAGAAGCGGACAAATCGAAAATATCTGCATAGACGTGTCGTTTCCACATCTGAATAAAGTAAACGAATGTGATTTTAATGTGAGCTTTCGTATATCAATGTGTTCGAATTATACATAAATGATTATTTGAAATAGGTCGTTTCTCAGATAGTTGATTAGCGACTACAGTTGGATTTCTACTTTAACAACAGAGTACAATCGTGTGCTGACAACTGAATGGTTAGGTACATATTAAAATCGCCGATGCGAAATGAATTCAAATGAAGTGCTTCTTATAATCCCTTTTTTAATCGTATCTTCCCCGAAAATTATATAATATATAGATGAATATATATATATATATATATATATATATATATATATTATATATATATATATATATATATATATATATATATATATATATATATATATATATATATATATATATATATATATATATATATATATATATATATATAATGTTCAGAAAGATTTCCGCAGTCGGAAGTATTTGAAAAACTTCCGACTGCGTAGTAATTGAAAAATCTCGACGTTTCGGCTCCTTTTGCGAAGCCATCTTCAGGAGAATTAGAAGGGAAAATAATTCAGATACGTGGCCTCAATCTGCCTACTCCACGAATCGAATTAGGATCAATCGGAAATAATACGATTGCGTGGTCTCAACCTGCCTACTCCACCAACCGTACTGCTTCCTGTCAACTCTGAAGTCTCAACCTGCCTACTCTTCAGAGTCAACTGACGGGCCGATCGTCGCGTGGCCGTATTTATAGGGAAGGGGGGCGGGTACTCTATTGACGTAGTTATTGACGTAGTATTGACGTCAATGACACAAGCCTAATATTCCACTTCGACCCATTGTCAGCGCTTACAATTGTCCAACACATCCTCTTGCGAAATATCTCGCCAAAACCCTTCAACCACTTGCCGAACAAACCCAGTCATACGTAAAAAACTCTTTTCACTTCATAGAACTCCTCAAAAGTATTGATATTACCCCATCTGATCTCCTTGTTAGTTTTGATATTGTCTCATATATTGTCATGAAATATCCCCAGACAACCTATCCCTGATCAAACACTGCATGGCCAACACTTACTTTATCTTTCAAGGCAATTTCTTCAGACAAATTAAGGGATCCCCTCTCTCCCCGTCATAGCCAACATTTTCATAGAACATTTCGAAACCCAAGCTCTCTCGTCATTCGACCTTAAACCATCATGCTGGCTACGTTATGTAGACGATGTCTTTGCGATCTGGCCCCATGGCGGAGACTCGTTGCTCCACTTCTTGAATCATTTTAATGGCATACATCCAATTATCCAATTCACAACGGAAGTGGAAAACGATGGGTCTCTGCCATTCCTCGATGTCATGGTCAAAAAACTTCAAGGCTTCTCCTATTCAGTTTATCGTAAACCCACCCATACAAACCGTTTTCTGAATGCCCATTCTCACCACCATCCCTCTCAACTTAACTCTGTAGTTAATACCCTAATCTACCGCTCCATTCGACTATCTGACGACGAACAAAGTGAATCAGAACTCAAGACTCTAAAACATATATTATTACAGAACGGTTACAACACATATCAAATCAACAAGAACATACGCAAACACACAAACATCACCCCACCTCTACCACGTTCCAATCCCACTGACCAAGAATCTACACCTAAATTATTCCTTCCTTACATCAAAGGAGTAACAGATAAGATCGCAAGATCTCTCAAAAACACAAACATCAAAACAATAATAAAATCACGGTGTTTATGAGATTCCCTGTTCCAATTGTCCTCGTTCTTATATAGGACAAACGAACCGACGAATTCAGGTCCGTGCCAAGGAACATTCACTTTCAGTAAGACATTCAGATATCACCAATGCCCTTTCCCAACATCACACCCAAACAGGCCACATTATCGATTTCCCCAATACAAGAACTATTGCTCCCGTCCGATCTTTCAAATCCCGAATTTTTCGTGAAGCTGTAGAAATAGAAAAACGTCCAAATTGTTTGAACACCAGAGATGATAGTCACAGACTCCCATCAGCATGGAAGCCGCTTCTCAGTGGTCGCCGTGTCACACCCAATCGGAGTGCATCCCGCACTGATACCGTGCGTGAATACCCCATTGACGTCAATACTACGTCAATAACTACGTCAATAGAGTACCCGCCCTCCTTCCCTATAAATACGGCCACGCGACGATCGGCCCGTCAGTTGACTCTGAAGAGTAGGCAGGTTGAGACTTCAGAGTTGACAGGAAGCAGTACGGTTGGTGGAGTAGGCAGGTTGAGACCACGCAATCGTATTATTTCCGATTGCTCCTAATTCGATTCGTGGAGTAGGCAGATTGAGGCCACGTATCTGAATTATTTTCCCTTCTAATTCTCCTGAAGATGGCTTCGCAAAAGGAGCCGAAACGTCGAGATTTTTCAAATTTTTTTCGCGGTTCATCCCGAGAACCAAGTTTTTCATATATATATATATATATATATATATATATATATTGAGAATCTATATAAAATAAAATGAAAATAAATCATTGATGGAACAAATCAACTCAATGTAAAATGAAATACAGACAAATAGAAACCAGACACGAAATAAAAAACTCAAATAAATCGTAAATTATTAGGAGACAATGATAATGTAAACATTGAATATAAATTGACAATAACAAACTAAAGTTTATTCATTAGCCCTTAACAAAAATTAAAGAGTTATCTGTGCAGATAGAAGTCTCGATCTGATCTTCTTCTTGAAACTAGGTAATGAAAGTTTTTTGATATCCCTAGGTATCTTATTATATACAGCTATAGAATTATATGAGAAAGATCTTCCAAAGATAGTTAGGTTAGGCGAAACCTAGGGAGGTGGAGATTATCCCCATGTCTAATATTAACAGCATGAGAATTACCTCTGAAACTCAATCTACAATGAAGATAAGAAGGCATCCCAGATGATAAAATTCGGTGGACTAAAGAACTCATATGAAAATAGAAAACATGGTTCATTCTCAGCCACCGTAGTTGATCAATCCTAACCGAAATCCTCTCATATTTGCGTACTCTGAATACAAATCGACAACATGAATGCGCTGTAGTCTATTCCTCGAAAATTGATCCAGACAAGGATAGGTAAGGACCAGACCATAATGCAGAATCGGCAAAATAAGCGTTTCTACAAGTTTTTTACGCATCTTAAAATTCAATATACTAACATTCATATACAGAGTCCTAAGAGACATGTAGCATTTTCTTATCAATAGCAAAATATGATCACGAAAACGTAATTGATCATCCATAATGATTCCCAAATTCTTAGCAGAATTACTTTGAGAAAGACCGACGCCATCCAACATAATAGAAACATCCTCATGTACCATCGACCTTTTAGTACTCGAGCTGAATAGAAGTAAAGTGCACTTAGAAGGATTCAGCCTTAGATTGTGTTCCTTCGAGATATAAGCCATGCCTTCCAGATCCTGATTTATATGCAGAAGCCTCTGCAGCCCTCTCCGAATCGAAAGGGAAGTACAACTGGGAATCATCCGCAAATGCATGATACTGACGATGATTCAATATATATAAATATATAAATATATATATATATATATATATATATATATATATATATATATATATATATATGCTATATCTGAACTTTTGGGTAGTAGGGACGTGCATACAGAATGGCAAAAGATGTGGAAATTAATTACGAAAGACATATCAAAGATTCAAGCCAATATGATTTTTGGAGAGGGTATGGAGTTAAAAAAAACTGATGGTTTGAAAGGTTTTTGCACGCTCAAACCCACGCCAAATTGAGTTGAAGTTCAAAATGTGTACGTCGATTAAATTGATGTTATGGAAGCTCTGCTTGGCGTCATACTATTTTTGTCTAGCCGCCGCTGTTACTAAGCTAAGATTTCCTGTTTTTTCGTGGTTGAAATTCGGAACGTGGATAGTGTTGATGTTAAGAATGTGAGCACTTTGGGGGATTTCAAATATTTTTTGAACCACCACTATTGCCATGTAGAAATTTCAATATATTGTTTTTAAGGGTTTGCTTACCTCTGCAGTTCCTCCAGGTTGAGGGTTGAAATTTGACTACCTGTTAAACCAAAAGTTCAATTTAAAACTGTAATCTAGGTTCTTACGCAAGTCAATACTTTAATTGGATAAATACTTCTGTGAATTCGAAATGTTCAATAAAGGTAGTATCACATAATGTTTCTAGACATTATGTATAGTACAAATACGGACTCCGCATTAACCAAAATATACGCCTTTTGCATTAAAAATTTTACCATTTTCACTTGCAGTTACACATTATTAGTTGTAATAATCGTAAGCTATTTATAGATTTTCTGGAGTGCTTCAATCTGAGACTCTCCTCGTATACACCCACTAGGGTGTTTACTAATATCAATGGTCATACATCCATATCAAAGGTAGATTACATTCTGACCAGTGCACACGCAACAAATTGTAACTCTGATGTTTATGAAGCTCACATTAGTGACCATCGAGCACTATCAGTTGAGTTCTCTATTGGTTACAATGTCTACCCCCGTTGCATTCCAAAAGTAATCAGGAATCTCAGCCAGAATAATGTAAGTGACTTTATTTTCGAAATTAAAAATTGTGATTTTAGAGAAATCTATAGGCATAAACATGTTGATGAATGTTGATGAATGTTTCAAATCATTCGTTGACATAATTCATAATACATTCGTAGCTTGTTGTCCATTAAAAAAGATTACTAATAGCACTGACCAGAAAAAAAAGTGGGTAACCCATGAAATCATCAGGGCAAAACATGACCTGAAGAATTTGTATTGGTTGTATGTCAATTTGAAATGTCAACATACCTTTGACTTATATAAGAAAGCCAAAATTTCGTACAATTCCTTAATTAGAATTAGTAGATTCAATTTTCACCGCGAACTTATTAATCAATCGGAAAATAAAAACAAAATAGTTTGGTGGCTGGTAAGAGAATTTACTGGTCAGAAAGGCGGAAAGCAGCAGTCTATGAAGCTTGTTGTCGATGATGTTTCTTATAGCGAGACTAGTGAGCTATCAGAGATTTTTGCTGATTATTTTTCCACTGTGGCTGAAACTGGCATTAACAGCTATTATAACTCATCACAGCTATATATAATAACTCATTGTCTAGTATATGCACTACATCTTGCATGTTGAATTCGAATTTTTTCTTCTATCCAGTCTCAAAGTTCGAGGTGTTCGAGGTCATAAAGGCACTCAACAATAAAAAATGCGCAGGTAGTGATTGCATTTCAGCAAAAATATTGAAGATGATATGTATCGATATTAGTCCACATTTCGCTCACTTAATCAATCAGTCAATAAGCACGGGAGTATTTCCCCATTTTCTCAAAAAGTCTATTGTAATACCTATTCACAAAAAAAATGACGTTGAAGATATTGCTAACTACAGACCTATTTCCATCCTTAGCATTTTTTCAAAGGTTTTCGAAAGGATTGTTTTCGATAGAATTATGAAATATTTAGACAAGTTTCAAATACTTGCTGGGGCCCAACATGGGTTCAGGTCGGGTCGCTCAACTTCAACTGGAGCTATACATTTCATTGAGTATGTCTACGAGACTCTGGATGACGGCTTTTTTGTTGCAGGAGTCTTCTTCGATCTATCGCGAGCATTTGACAGTCTGTCATTCAAATTTATTATAAATAAATGTTATAACCTGGGTTTCAGGGGAGTATTCTTGGACTGGCTCTTGAGTTATCTTCAGGATAGAACAATGTCCGTCAGAATCCAAAATTCTTTTTCTACTGAGCATAATGTCAATTTAGGTGTGCCTCAAGGTTCCGTTCTCTGTCCGCTCCTGTTTTTACTGTTTATCAACGATCTCCCCTCGAAATTGATAGCGAAGGTGGATAATGTGCCCCAACTTCGTTCTGTATCTATGGGTAAATGTTTGATAACGTTGTTTGCTGATGATACCTCAGTTGCGATAAAGGCGCAAAGCTTTGAGGAGCTTCAAGAGTTGTGCATGATTCTGGTACGGAGCTTTATTCAGTGGTGTCAAGAAAATGCTCTGATAATTAACATCGGTAAGACAGAATGTGTTCATTTTTCAATGAGTAACGTTATTAGTAGAAGGTTGACCGTTCACTATTCAGATAACATCATTACATCTAAGGATAGTGCAAAATTTCTTGGAGTTCATATAGACCGCAACTTGAAGTGGATTACCCATGTCGATGCTGTTTGTAAACAACTTAACAGGTCATACTACGCAATTAGTAGAGTTGAAAGAACTCTTCCTCTGGATTCATTGTTGAACATCTATTATAGTTTGGTCTTCAGCCACCTATCATATAATATTTTGTTGTGGGGAAACTCCTCAGATGCAGGTAGAGTTTTCATTCTGCAAAAGAGGATTGTGCGCATGATTTTCAATATTGCTCCCCGGTCTTCTTGTAGGCCCATATTTCGCGAACATGGGATCTTGACACTTGCCTCTATCTTTATTTTCAGAGGTTTGCTTTATGCGAAAGAGAACAAAAATAACTTGTTGAAATTATCTAGTTTTCATGACTATAGAACTAGAAATGATGAAATACTAGCGTTCCTAAAGCATAAAACTGCTAAATTCGAACTGTCTCCCATTTATCAATCTATTAAATTATACAATCATCTTCCTAGTCATGTTAAATCGGCAAATTCAAGTAAATATAAGAAGTTAGTTAAGGAAATACTATTGTATAAGTCTTATTATAGCGTTAAAGATTATTTTCAAGATACATTGTAACTTTTAATTTTTTTTTTTGTCTTTCTCTCGACTTGTCCTATACATGCTCTGTAATGTCTAAAAGGATTAATAAAGTTATTATTATTATTATTATTATTATTGCATCACATATTTCACAGAGTTTATCATCACGTTGATATATGAAATATTTTTTAAATTTCGATAGAACTTTCATATCAAACGCAGCTGATAAAATGGACTAGAAAAACTCACAGAGGATGGAAATAGTGAAGCTTGTAAGATTCTTTAACATCCATATATAATATCCAGTGACCCCTTGAAAATTCAATAGTTTTCGAACCGATAATATCAAATCAACTGAAAATCAAATCAAAACATCAAATCAACTGAAAATCAAATCAAAACATCAAATCAACTGAAAATCAAATCAAAACATCAAATCAACTGAAAATCAAATCAAAACATCAAATCAACTGAAAATCAAATCAAAACATCAAATCAACAAAAAATCAAATCAAAATCAACTCCACTGAAAATCAAATCAAAACATCAAATCAACAAAAAATCAAATCAAAACATCAAATCAACTGAAAATCAAATCAAAACATCAAATCAACTGAAAATCAAATCAAAACATCAAATCAATAATATCAAATCAACTGAAAATAAAATCAAAACATCAAATCAACTGAAAATCAAATCAAAACATCAAATCAACTGAAAATCAAATCAAAACATCAAATCAATAATATCAAATCAACTGAAAATCAAATCAAAACATCAAATCAACTGAAAATCAAATCAAAACATCAAATCAACTGAAAATCAAATCAAAACATCAAATCAACTGAAAATCAAATCAAAACATCAAATCAACTGAAAATCAAATCAAAACATCAAATCAACTGAAAATCAAATCAAAACATCAAATCAACTGAAAATCAAATCAAAACATCAAATCAACTGAAAATCAAATCAAAACATCAAATCAATAATATCAAATCAACTGAAAATCAAATCAAAACATCAAATCAACTGAAAATCAAATCAAAACATCAAATCAACTGAAAATCAAATCAAAACATCAAATCAACTGAAAATCAAATCAAAACATCAAATTAACTGAAAATCAAATCAAAACATAATGAACAATCAAGTGTGAATAATTTTCATAACTGAATTTTTTTCAAATCTCGATAATAGATATGCGCTCTCTCTTCTCCATATAGCAAGCTTGTACAAAAATTCACCAAATTGCACTAATGGTGCAATTATAAATTATCGCCCATTCTACGGTTTCATTCACATAATTATCACTAGAAAAATAAATTGAATGCATCACTATTCTTTAGAAACTTTGTGAGACCTTTTCGTCAACCTCTTATGGTAACTCTGAGCGAAAGAGTTTACTATGGAAATTATGAAATACAACACCATAACCAAAACAAATATTTCGAAAATTGAACCTATTAAATTCTTGCCGTCGGAGACTTTTGAAATTTCGTACGAGTATTATGTTGGTGTTGTGGAAGTGCATTTTAGTTTCAATCCTCAACCGCTGCTATTTTAATGTAGAGGTTTCTTGTTTTCGCTTGAGTTTTAACGTTTTGCTCGAAATGGATTTAGCGGATGAATTTGTATGTAAAAAAAATGAGGGGTTGGCCTCAATAATGGGGCTTTACTCCTCGCGCGATTTTTCTCATTCGCATTTCATCAAATGTAGTGTAGTCTTCTGTAAATAGTAGGTAAATTTAGAAAAAATATCTATTTTCACGAGTTCAACTAAATTATTGCATAGGCCACCAATTATTTCCATATCGTTTTAAAATTTACTGCTTTTCTGTGAGATGCTATTTCGTTACTTCTGTCAGTCTTTACATTTATAATTTTTTATCATTTTGCAACAAAGATTATAAACATTATAAAGAAATAAAAAACTAACTTTTCACAGGTTGGAATGGAAAACTATTGAGTAAACGCGTTTCGTCATAACATTGACTTCATCTCGTACTGATGAAGTCAATGTTATGACGAAACGCGTTTACTCAATAGATTTTTTTTTAACTCGAGGGACCTACAGTTTAACGCCGGTTCCGAACGGCCAATGGACTTGTTAACTATGTACATTACCCAACAATTATTTTTAATCATATATAACCACTAAATTCCGGACATACACAACACCCAAGAGCAAGGTGGGACTCGAACCCACAATCCTCGGTTTACAAACGGTATAAGGCGGTTCACCTTACCGCTGGTCTACCGAGGCCTCTAACTCAATAGATTTTTATTCGAACCTGTGAAAAGTTAGTTTTTTATTTCTTTATAAAGTTATGAATATGAACCAAGTAAATGCCAATTCAATATATATATATATATATATATATATATATATATATATATATATATATATTATATATATATATTATTCATATGAATATATATTTATATATACATATAGGTATATATATATATATATATATATATATATAAATATATATATATATATATATATATATATATATCAAAAATATGAATCAACTGAAGTTAGAGGATTCCACAAAAATTGCTAGAAGTACTAGACATATATGTTTCAAGCTATTTACCCATTGTCAAGAAATTTCTAATTATTTTGAAGACAATATCTCTATTTACAATACTGCTTCAATGTGTGAGGATATCCTAAGGTCTACTTCATCATGTGATGGGTAAGTTCATGGAGCAGGTCGACGTAATCTCTTTTAAATAATCCATTCTCTTTCCTTCGTTCGGTAAATGCAATATCTCTGGATTATCTTCATCTACAAGATAACCATTCTTTATGTAATAATCCTAAATTACAGTGACGTTCTTACTTTGGATGATAAGTTTTTCATGTTCGTCTAATCTGGAACCGATTTTCCCCCAGTTCAACATACATAACATGAAACTTTGATGAATGAATATTGATGAAACTTTTCATCAATATTATTAGATTAATAGTTTCATACCTATAACCAACCAAAATTTAAAGAAAATCGTTGCATTAAAAATTGGAGTTTTCATTTATGATATAATTTCATTCAGTGCAGAATTAGCAGGAAATAATAAATTCTCCTTTTTTGTGCCGCCATCCACATCTGGAAGTACGTAATGTATACTTGGGCAGACGATCAGTTCCAAGTAGGCAGTCCTGATTTTTCTCAAAACGATCTAGAACGGATATTGACCGTCTATAAACATGAAGTTGGTCACAATCTTCCTATGAGAAGATCGAGAAGCAGAACCTGATTACTGAATAATCGGTTACTATGGTTACGCGTGTGCCTAGACGACGATCTCCAATGAACCAGAGTAGTTCTGGGAAGCTGAGAAGGTCAAGTTATCGTTACGAAAATTGCCACCTGGATAAACTTTATCTAGTATTAATCTCGTCAGATGACAGTTAGGACGTTCAAATAAATTTTTTCGACATCAAAATTTCGGTTACTACTCTTTGTGAAGTACAACTTTACACATTGATAAAAATGCGTGAAATTTGATTTTTAAGAATGGTGCGTAAAGTATTATTCTATTCTGTAGGATTTATTTCTCGCGCCACTTTACAACTTACAACTTCACAACTGTGCTTTAGTGACAAATTTCCAGTCGTATGTATATTATATATATATATATATATATATATATATATATATATATATATATATATATATATATATATATATATATATATATATATATATATATATATATATATATATATATATATATATATATATATATATATATAAATTATTATTTATATATATATATATATATATATAAAAATATATATATATATATAATATATATATATATATATACGAGTATATATATATATATATATATATATATATATATATATAATATATATATATATATAATATATATATATATATGCTATATATATATATGATATATTATTATATATATATATATATATATATATATATATATATAATATATAATCTCTTGATAAGTTATTAGCAATAACAGCTGGTTGAATCTTAAAAACTCGATTTTTATTAAAGAGTTGACGTTTTACTTCGATATTCTTAATTGAAATTTCTTTGACATTTATTGATGTGAAAAAATTGAAAGAATAAGGGCTGCTTTGTCTTGCTAGTTATTTATTATAAACTATTCAGTCTAATATTAACATACAAAAATGTTTATGATTAGATGGTAAGGGAAACCAAAGAAACCTTTACCTACGTAATGTTTGAAAATAAAAATAATAGGGTATTATTTATCTAACAACAAGAATGAGTAATGGGAAAACATTAAAGATGTGGAGTAAAATTATCGGTATAGTACGTTTATATGGAAGCAGCCGTTGACACGTGTTTCGGACTCTTTGGTCCTCATCAGAACGGCGTAGCAAAGCATTGGATTGAAATTTGAAGATGAAAATAGTACAACAAACAAAATTCTCTGATACGGAAGACAATCACCCTCATTGTGGTTTATTGTTGGAACTCTCCGGTATGGGAGATTTGGTCAAACTTTGCCACGGAGGCGATTAATACTATCCGCGAGAACTAAGAACGAGCAAATAACAATAACAAAGAAATAGTCGCGGGAAAATATTAAATAGGTAGAGCAAATTATCGGTATAGTTCGTTTATATGGAAGTAGCCGTTTTTAATGAAATTTTTTATTTATTTAGAATTTCAAATCTTTTAAAAAAAAGTTACTTACAGTTTATAAAAACCTTGAAACTCTCAGCTTAAGTTTGGGGTCATTCTGATGAGGACCAAAGAGTCCGAAACACGTGTCAACGGCTGCTTCCATATAAACGTACTATACCGATAATTTTACTCCACATCTTTAATGTTTTCCCATTACTCATTTCTTTGTTGTTAGATAAATAATACCCTATTATTTTTATTTTCAAACATTACGTAGGTAAAGGTTTCTTTGGTTTCCCTTACCATCTAATCATAACATTTTTGTATGTTAATATTAGACTGAATAGTTTATAATAAATAACTAGCAAGACAAAGCAGCCTCATTCTTTCAATTTTTTCACATCAATAAATGTCAAAGAAATTTCAATTAAGAATATCGAAGTAAAACGTCAACTCTTTAATAAAATCGAGTTTTTTAAGATTCAACCAGCCTGTTATTGCTAATAATTATCAAGAGATTAAAAATAGATCACAGGCAACAACAATTCGAATAAATAATTATATATATATATATATATATATATATATATATATTGAACAGGGACAAAACTAGAACTGTGCTATTCACATCATCCAAACGAATTGAGTCCTGCAGTACCGCTACATTTCTTGGTGTTATTATGGATACAAGGCTCACATGGGCAAATCATTGTGAAAAATTAGCACACACTTTGCATAAATTAATATTTCCCATAAGACGCATAAGGCAAATTATCACTGCGGAAATAGCCATAGCTATAAGAGCTTTGGAAAGCTATAAGAGCTTTGGAAGGAGCTTTGGAAGGTGTAAGTAGTGACACACATTGTAAACCGTTAATCGTCAAATATAGGATACTAACTGTTACGTCAGAACAGCAATTAGATTGATTATAAGTGTTAAACAAAATATCACAATGTATGAGACAAGAGCAGTAACCCAACCATATAACACTCGGAACAGTAGAAATTTGGGCATACCCAGAACTAGGCTAAATACTGGCCATAAACAGACAACAGGCATTAAGCTCTATAACAAACTTCCACATGCATGGAGAACGCTGTCTGTAAGAGCACTGAAGAAAACACTGAAAGAATATTTTATAAAATATCCTGTGTATAGTGTAGAAGAGATTGGCGATTTCTTTAGTAGTGATAGATAGCATTTGATACAACTTTGAATTGTAAATTAGATTGGACATGACTGTTGTACAGTTTCAATAAATTATTATTATTATTATAGTATATATTTGCATCTCCCAAAGGCTTCCATCAAGTTAAGTAAGCTGAAACTTGGTAACTGGGATTATTTTCGTTGCAGAGCCAAACTATCAAAATTTGGGCAAATTTCTGCAACCACCGCCATTTTTGGGTAAATATTTTTGATTTGCATATAAATATCCTCCCAGGTACCTACATAGTGACATCTTCAGCGGCTCTCATTACACCAAATGAGCTAAAATTTGGTATCTGGCGTTGTTTTTGTGGCAGAACAAAACATCCAATATTTGGTCACATTGTTCCAACCGCCGCCATTTTCACGAAGATTCATGTTTTTTCGTGGTTTTTGAAGAGTTTCCAAACTCCACAGCTTTTGCAGATTGAGTTAGGGGGCGTTGAAGTATTACGTAACGCAATTTGGGGGTAGGGGGGGTCTTGTAAAACGTTAAGATGCGTTACAGGGGCGGGAGGGGGGATTCGAACAACGCGCTACGTAACATTGATTTTTATTGAAATAAAAAACTAGAGAATTTGAATCTCCGAAGTTGTTAACTCTTTTCGTTTATTTTTTACGGGGAATCCCTCGATTGTATTGTAAGTCAGTTTTATTTTGTTGTCCCAAGTTGGCAACTCTATCCGTTTATGTTTTATGGGGAATACCTCGACTGTATTATTCGTCATTTATATTTTGTTTCCGTTGCCATTTTTCATAAAGTGTTTTAAACACAAAATACACAAGAAAGAAAATAAAAAACTAACTATATATATATATACAAACATATATATATATATATATATATATATATATATATATATATATATATATATATATATATAATATATATATAATATATATTCTAAAAGAGATATCAATTATTGGTATAACAGGTTTATTTCAAACATTACATTTTAAAATTAAAATTCATTGGACGTTTCAATGGAGTTTCCATCTTCATCAGCAGAAGGTGTTCGTCGGAATAGTTCGTCACAATAATGTATGTCACAATACATGTATTGTGACAACTACCGACGAACATTCTGCTGATGAAGATGGAAACTCCATTGAAACGTCCAATGAATTTTAATTTTAAAATGTAATGTTTGAAATAAACCTGTTATACCAATAATTGATATCTCTTAGAATGAATACGATAAACAGGTAAAAATCAAGAATTCATATATATATATATATATATATATATATATATATATATATATATATATATATATATACAGGGTGATTCATTAATAAGTGTAAATATTTTAAAGGGAAAATTTTGAGCTCAAATTATGAAGATCTAACCCAATTTGCCTATACAAAATATTTCTCCTCACTGATTTACAGGGTGTTTTATTTAGATTATTAAAAATGAATTTTGTTCATTACTCGAATGCTGCTCTATATTTCTTTATGATATTTGGCAGTAAGTTAAAGTATTCTGGGACACATCAAATGATAGTAAAGAAGACTTTCTCGCTATCACCAGTGGCGTACGGCAGGGGCTCGGGAAGAGTTCTTGTTTCCTAAATTCTACGCCACTGGCAGAATTGTCATTTTAGTATAATTTTTTGATTCTCCAATATTTTCTCTGTAAATAAGGCACTCTTGTTTCGTAACGCTAGAGCCACTATTTTTCGAGATATTTAACGTTGAACATATGGCTGCACAATTCTTTTAATTTCTATGTACGAGTCTGTCGGTGTTTTTTTGTCATTCGATTGCATGTATTACGTTAAATAAACATTATTAGGTATTTTTTTCAAATTATAGTAATATTAACAAACAATTTAAAACAGAACAACTACAAAAATATCCCAAACGATAAATACTTGGCAGGAACTATGGCAGCAAATTGTAAATTCCGCTAATTTTATTGCGAATCAGCCAAACATATTTTTTAAAGTTAGAAGATCGTTTAGCGAAAGAATGGATAATCTCATTGAGGTTAACGGAGATCACATTGAACATATGTTGTAAATTGTTTTTAAGTTTTGTTCATGAATTTGATATTCTTCCAAAAATTGTAAAGAAGATCTTGATAATTAAGTATTTATTTTGACTTTTTTATGTAGCGCTGGATATTTTTGTAGTTGTTCTGTTTTAAATTGTTTGTTAATATTATTATAAATTGAAACAAAATACCTAATAATGATTATTTTAAGTAATACATCCAATCGTATGACAAAAAACACCGACATGACTCTTACATAAAAATCAAAAGAATTGTGCAGCCATATGTTCAACGTTAAATTTCTCGAAAAATAGTGGCTCTAGCGTTACGGAACACGAGTGCCTTATTTACAGAGAAAATATTGGAGAATCGAAAAATTATACTAAAATGACAATTCTGCCAGTGGCGTAGAATTTAGGAAACAAGAACTCTTCCCGTACCCCTGCCGTACGCCACTGGTGATAGCGAGAAAGTCTTCTGTACTATAAGTTGATGTCTCCCAAACTGCTTTAACTTACTGCCAAATATCATAAAGAAATATCAAGCAGCATTCGAGTAATGAACAAATTTCATTTTTAATAATCTAAATAAAACACCCTGTAAATCAGTAAGGAGAAATATTTTGTATAAGCAAATTGGGTTAGATCTTCATATTTTGAGCTCAAAATTTTCCTGTTAAAATATTTACACATATTAATGAATCACCCTGTATATATATATATATATATATATATATATATATATATATATATATATATATATATATATATATATATTATATACATATGTAGAGAAAGAGAGACTTTTGAAATTGGGTTTTTGATGCCAAGCATCCTGAAATGTCATGAAACGAAAAACTATTTGTGTCCTAGGACCAACTTTGCTAATCGCACCCATTTCAATAAGCAGGTTTTCAAAGTGAAAACCTGCTAATAAGCGAAAATTGAATAATGCATGAGAAAAATAATGGTGGATGAAGTTAGCTAAAAATGTATGCAACGACAGGGCTGAGTCAGGAAAACGGCATAATTAAATGTAAGATTAGTAGTAAAAGTTTATTAGGACAAATTTGAGCCCTTTTCAACATATCACATTATGTATGATTGTTTATTAAATAAAAATCTCTTGTTTTGTTTATTATTAACGAAAACATGATTAAAACAATAAAAACGGTATTTTAGCAACTTTCCGGTACTTTGCGCAACATATTTGTGACTTTTAGGTAAAAATGGTCACTTGGGTGTTACGTAACGTTTATAGGAGGGGAGGAGGGGTTCATGAAAACGTTACGGAGCGTTACATAGGGGGGAGGGAGGATCAAAAATCTTCAAAAATTGCGTTACGTAATACTTGAACGGCCTATTAGAGGGTTCAAACTTGGTACGTAGATTAAGTTAATATTGAGGAAGTGCCTTGTGGCAGTTTCAACCATTTTTCACAGTCGCCGCACCGCGCGGGGACTATTCCGTTCGAATCGCATCCCGACCAGCTTCGCTGTTAGTGCACGATGCACTTCGCGAATGTTTCACAATAGAGGGTCGAAATTTGGTACGTGGATTGAATAGATGTTGTGGTACGTTTCTTGTTTAGTTTCAACTTTTTTCGTCAACCACGAAATTTTTTTCTACCTTTCAATTCGGTTTGCTATTTAAACGTGAATTTTCAAAATTCCATTCATTCCATCAGAATCGAATCTCAACCCGGTTAATTTCGCGCGAAAAATACGATCTTAGTGATGAAGCTTTGATTCTCACGAGTTTTTTAAAATTATTTCTCCACATCGGATAGGTACAGCTGAAGCTTCTTTGAATTAATTAATTCTTTTGTTGTGCTCAACATTTCTCTACATTTTCTCTGATTTTTGGACACTAGTTTCGGAATAACTTATAGCTTCCTTCAAACAAATATGGTCTTTTTATTTTCATCTATTCAGGATACCTAACAACCTGATATCATGTAATTTCACTTCATTTTAAATAGAAACGTGCATATTCTATTTCAGTGCTCTCATTTTATTCAGATAGAACTAATCACACTAATTATTTCTCAAAAATGTTTCTTTTTTCATTCAATGCATATATATATATATATATATATATATATATATATATATATATATATATATATATATATATATATATATATATATATATATATATATATATATATAATCTTTTGATAATTATTAGCAATAACAGGCTTATTGAATATCAAAAAACTCGATTTTATTAAAAAGTTGATGTTTCGCCACGACATTCGTGGCTTTATCAAAACTTTTGAAAAAATTGAAATTTCTTGGACATTTATTGATTTGAAAAAATTTGAATAGAATAAGACTACTATGTCTCACTAAAATTTTTTTCGGCTGTGGCCGTTCTTTGTTATTTATTACGTGCTATTCAGTCCAATATTAACATTCAAATCTGTTATTATTAGATGGTAAGGGAAACCACAGAAACCTTTACCCACGTAATGTTCGAAATAGGTTCAAATTATTTTGATTTTGAAAAGTCAAAGAATAGGGTACTATTTATCTTGTTTTCAAAAATTTCTCAATGCGGCTGTGGCCGTCTTCAGTTATTAATTACGTGCTATTTAGTCCAATATCAACAGACAGGTCCGTTGATATTAGATGGGAAGGGAACCACAGAAACCTTCACCCATGTAATATACAAAATAGGTTTAAAATATTTGATTGTTGTCTTTAAAAAGACATTACTTGTAATTTTGGAGATCACATGTTCTAAACTATACTTTCTTTTTAGAAAAATTGAAAATTCTAGATGTTTAGATTTTGTCTAAGAATTATTTGTTAAATTCATATGTTCTATTTTATTTTTATTATATATATATATATATATATATATATATATATATATATATATATATATATATTGTATTTCAATTGCGTAGGTATATTTTTACTGTTTACTACTTAATTCAAGTTTACATACAGCTTTAGCAATATATATCTTCTACCCATTTCTATTTGTTCAATTCATATGTTCTATTTTATTTTTTATGTATTAACTGAGATATCGGTCCATAAAAAGACGACGGTTGAGTAAAATAATCGATTTCCCAAACAGATGTTACATTACTTTAAGCCAATCACAGATTTTCAGTCATCGAGCTCAACTTGGAAGTGCTGTGAAGGTGAGCAAAACCTTAAAACTCTCGAAAAAATATAAAATCTCTATATTAAAAGAAACCCTAAAGGATTTTGCCCTAATATCAACTAAATTGAACCCTCTAACACAATCTGCTGAAGCTGGCGGTAGGAGTAGAAGATGTACCCCACCAAAAACATATTCTCAATCCATTTACAAATTTCTCCTTCCTATGTTTGAATGTTCTCAAATTTTGACAGTTTACCCAAATTTTGATAGTTTTGTATTGTATCAAAAATAACCTCAGATCATATTATTCGGTGATTTGGCCTGGAGATGCCAAAATGTACACAAAGAAAAAAAAATGTAAAGAGAATAATCTATTTTAAAAATATCAAAATTGTAAGAAACAGTCGAACCAATAGAAATATGGCAAATTATATAAAAAAATAAATTAAAATAATCTATAGATATAGGTTATTTTATATATATATATATATATATATATATATATATATATATATATATATATATATATATATATATATATACCGATATTTATTAGACATCGAAAAACTTCAAGAATTCAGAAACCATTCCTGCACCACACAGTTGCAATATTCTTTTATTTTCTGGGAAAGTACGACTGAAAACTCAGTAAGCATTCTGTATGCGAGATCTATTTCGATTTCTTATTTTTTTTCTGATTTCAATATCCCATTTTATTATTTCTTTTCTATATTAAATTCTTTCAAGAATTTAATTTTCTCATTCATTTCAGGATAATTGGCCTTTGGTTTCAAATTATTATTCCACTATTTTTAATCCTTCACATACAAATTTCAAGTATATTTAGGGTAGATAATGAAATTTTCAACTTTGATAAGTTAGCAAATCTCTCCATTAATCCAAAGTTATAATAGAATAAACTGATACTCAATTAGGAAAGAAATGAAAGATTATTCTTATTTAATGCCATTGAGATTAAACATGATCACCTTCTAGGCAGTATCCGTTCGACTTAGTTATGAGTCAAATAGATTTCATACTGTTGACGCCTCTCGACTTCTCTGTTCCATCGTTTTCATTATATTTGCATTAATGTTGTTTTTGAGAAGACTATATCAGGAAGAGAACAAGTGTATAATCTCGATGTCGTTTTCAGTAGCGTTTAAGTCCTACGAATGGAGCTGTTTGAATTCAATTTAAATGTTAGTTAGCTGTGGCGATTGGTTGATGGTAATGATAGTTTGCTTCAAGAAACGACTCCGGGGAAGACTGATGCAAAGAATATAATTATATACAAGGGTCTTGAAAACGATTCCTTCCTATCCATTAAGGTATCCAGTTCTCAAAACGATATTCTACAATATGAGGAATTAATAGCCTCAAGTATTATGAAATGAAAAAAGTTATATTTTTCTAAGAAGTATCTTTGAACTTTAGATCCGTACAACAAAAAAGGAAGACGAATATTTACGAAAGCATTTTTGTATAGAAAAATGTAAAAACACTGCCAGTTGATTATTATAATCAAAAGGCTGCTTGGATGGATCGAGTGATTTTTAAAAAGTGGTTTTTTGAAAAATTTATACCACAAGTTAAAACTTATTTGCAAGAAAATAATCTTCCACCTAAGGCTGTACTGTTACTGGATAATGCTCCATCGCATCCTGATGTAGAGCAACTAAAATCAGCAGATGGAAACATATTCGTAGCATATTTTCCTCCTAATGTGACATCTATTGCCCAGCCCATGGACCAAGGTGTTATAGAGACCATGAAGAGGCTTTATAGGAAAGACCTTATGCTCCAATTGTTGGGAGAATGTGACTTTATGGGATTTTGGAAACGTCTGAATTTGAAAGAAGCAATTTATGCTGTAGCTCGCGCTTGGAGTGAAGTGAAAGAGACTAACATTAAAAGAGCATTTGATAAAATTATGACCTTAACAGCAGATGAAGAAGATTGTACTGAAGATGAAGATGAAAATGAGTTATCAATCGAAGACATCGCATCTATAGCCTCACAAATCAAAGGCTTGGAAGAAATAGATAACGAAAAAATACAGGAATGGATAGAATGTGATCACGACGAAAAAGGGTATCAAAATATTATTGACGAAGATTATCTAAATAACCAGACCTCTGCAGAAAGTTCTGACAAAAGTAGTGATGACGATGAAAATAATGTCATCATCAAAACAAGTCATAGAGAAGCAGGAGATGCAGTAAATGTACTTATCCATTACTTTGAAGAACAACCTGAAACTGATGACATTCATCTAGTTCAACTTAGAAAAATGAAGGAAATTATAAGGGATAGAATTTACGAAGCCCAAAAACAAACAAAAATTACTGATTTTTTTTGTATGTGATTTTATTAACGTTTTTAGTTATTACTGTTCATATACGTTGTATTATGTTCAAATATTAAAACTTTTGTTTTTTGTTACATGTATGTATCACGTTGCTTTTATTCTTTTGATATGCATTTGTGTAAATAAATTATTAAAGAAATAAAAATGAAGTTTTTGGATTATCCGTGTTTTCGATTATCCGGCAAAGGTCCGGTCCCGGCAGGCCCGGATAATCGAGGTTCTACTGTATATTCTATAAAATTCTCATGAAAATAATAACCAGATAACTTGTTGGAAAGTTCTATATTTACCAACTTTTGAAACCAACAAGGTTAAAAAAACTCGAGAGGTGTCAAGGGACACCCGGATGGAACAAAGTTTCTTTCGATTAATTAGTGAAGGAATTGTAATAAAATTTTATTTTTTTTAAGTTATAATAATATTTTTTTTATTATTAACAAATATAATGTAATATAAACTTAATCAGTAGGCTCAATTTTAGTAATAATTGGCTTGTGGTAACTGAAGTAGGTAACATATGTTTGGGATTCTATTTTATTTGAATGTCTGTATTATGTATTATTATTGTCTGTATAAAATCTCTACTTACCTAACTCCATCAGCAATATCCGGAACTTGTGCAGAAACACTGTCAGGATTCATCATTGTTATTATTTTTTATGTACACAAAACCTGTATACACTCAACAAAAATAATCGTCGCGACACCACACTGTTCAATGCGAAATAGAAAGACGAAACGAAAATAACTGACTTGCTTTCTATGAGAGAGGGAGAGAGACAGACAGAGAAACACGCGCACGGCGTGCGCGCAAAAAGTGTCGTTACGACTTTTGGTCTTAATTTTTTCCGTCTAGCCCCCTTTCGCAACGCGCGATAAGGAACTTCGTTCCAAAAATTATACAGCACCATCATGTTCAGACAGGAAGCACACTGGTCGAAAAATGGAGGATATTGTGCCATAGCACTTGACCTTTCTAAATTATCAGGAAGGATTCACCGAGCATTCGACTCACTGGGAAACTGGGCTGTTCTGGCCTCCCTAGATATCTCCTATAGATTTCAGGTATTCAAAATTAATTCGGCACATTTACGAAGATGCCACAATGAAAATGGACAAGGAATGAACAACAAATAGAATGCCTATGAAAAGAGTATTAACACAAGGATACACTATTTCCCTCAGACTCTTTACGCTAGCAAATGAGGATGTATTGATAACACTAAATTGGAAAAATAAAGGGATGAATATTGATGGATCACGCTGAACCACTTACCCTTTGCTAACTTCATCATAATCATCAGTAGTAAAGACCAGCTAGCATCCATGATGACAGATACACATCTAGCGTCGTGCAGCGAAGGTCTACAAATGAACCTGAATAGAATGAAACTTATGAGGCCATCAAACCCGAAATTTGAAATGAACCACCATGAGATAGATCGTGTCAGTGAGTACAATTATTTGGGTCATATCATGAAATTGGGAAATAGAATTCAAACCGCTGAGGTAATGCGAACAATAAGTCTAACATTGGAAGCAATCAGGAAGCTCAGTTATATATTTGGAAATAATGTCATCCCAATAATAAAGCACAAGATCTGTGAAATATCCAGTAAATACATATGGCCTTTAAACTGTAACACTGACAAATAAAAGTGCAATGCTCCTTCGAATTATGCGATCGAGTGAATAATTCTGAAAGTGAATGTGAAGAATAGAATCCGAAACACAGAAATACGACGCAAAATAAGGGTAAAATAATATAGACAATGGGCAGGCCACTTAGAGAAATATATTCACAGGATATATTGTCCAGGTTTCTACAATGAAACCTCGTGAGACAAGGAGAAATGCTGGCCGCTCCCAACAGAGATGAAGCGATGACATCATAGATCACGTAGGAAAAAACTGGTTCCACACTGTCCAAGATAGAGAGACAAAAAGAAGTAAGAAGAGGCCTTTCTACAGGAGTGACTGTTATCGAGCTATTGTTGAAGAAGAAGAAGAGTATGAATACTGATTCATATTACCAAACTGATATATAATAAACAATTGTTTGATTTTAGCGATTATTATAATTGAATCTATGATGCAGCTTTTGACGGAACGGTGGCTTCATCAGATAGAAGTAACATCAAAAGTTTCATTTTCGTCCTAGATCCCTCTAGAGAAGAAAACTATTCTCCGTAGTATATTAATTTACTAAATTGAAGTTACCTTTCTTGAGAATTCATTAGAGTCAGACAAAAAAGGTTACCCAAAACAAATTTTAATTGAAGTTATTTCAATTTTCTGCGTTGCCGTACAGGCAAGACCTCATCAAAAAAAAATATATGAACAAAACACCTCCATATCTTTATAATAAAATAAAATTTCGTTCGGATGTGCATACCTTGAATGTTAGAAGTAGGGGACTGCTTACCCACCCACAACATCGTACTGCGCTTTTCCAGAAAGGTTTTTCGACATATGCAAGACAATGAACTTTCTATTGCCGAAATTGAGAGGTTGCACATCTTTGAGTAGATTTTCTGCGGAATTGAGGAGCTATTTGGCTCAGAGCCCATTGCACTAATGAGGAACAAGGAGACATAAATGATTGTAATAATATTATGTTTTGTATTATTTTTTCTTTTTTTGTGTATCTTTTCAGCTGCGGGTTGTAAGAATATTTAAGGAGTTAAAATTTTTTTTTCTGATTTTAAGTTTTGTGAAAGGGTCGTATGGAAGATCAGTTTCAACTGAATACGACCCTTCTAATTGTGAACAGAATAGTTTTTTCATGTAGTGTTTTTTTCTGAAATGTCTCAATTTGTAGTAGTTTTCTGTCACAATAAAATTTATCATTATTATTATTATTATTATTATATATATATATATATATATATATATATATATATATATATATATATATATATATATATATATATATATATATTTATATATATATATATTTATATATATATATATATATATATATATATATGTATATATATATATATATATATATATATATATATATATATATATATTATATATATATATATATAATCTTTTGATCATTATTAGCAATAACAGGCTTGTTGAATCTCAAAAAACTCGATTTTATTAAAAAGTTGACGTTTCGCCACGACATTCGTGGCTCTATCAAAACATTTGAAAAAATTGAAATTTGTCGTGGCGAAACGTCAACTTTTTAATAAAATAGAGTTTTTTGAGATACAACAAGCCTGTTATTGCTAATAATTATCAAAAGATTAGAAATAGTTCACAGGCGACAACAATTCGAATGAATATATTTATATATATATATATATATATATATATATATATATATATATATATATATATATATATATATATATATATATATATATATATATATATATATATATATATATATATATATATAAATAAATAAATATATATATATAAATATATAAATATATATATATATATATATATATATATATATATATATATATATATATATATATATATAAAATTCCCGTGTCACGTTGAACTCCTCCGAAATGGCTCGACCGATTCTCATGAAATTTTGTATGCATATCGGTTAGGTCTGAGAATCGGACAAAATCTATTTTTCATCCCCCTGAATGTTGAGGGTGGTGTTGAGGAGGTTTATTTCTCAGAGAAAATTTTCTTTTCTATTTTTTTGATGATACTGCATTCAAAAATATAAAACCCTAAATTTTCAACCCTCTACGATCAACTCCTATTTTTTATTTGTTAACTATAAACTTTAATTTTTTTGGCAAGATTTTTATTTTCATTCTGTCATGACTTCATTTTACTCTCAATTTTTTACCCTTCTACGATCAACGATTTTCATTTTTTTAAATTTTGTTCACAGATCCGCAATAGGGTTGCAAGATGGCAATCGAAAATAACAATAGACCAATAATGGTCTGATAATAGGTCGTAATATATTTTTCATACCCCTAAGGGATTAGGACATTTTTATAAATTTTTTGGACAAAATTTTTCATTTTTATTTTTCATGATGTTGAATTAAAAAACTAACACAACTCTAAATTTTCACTCTTCTATCAACAACCCATATTTTTTAATAGCCATTTAAATAATTTAAACAACGTTTGATAGATAGGGATACATCTTCAGATAGACGAATAGATAATAGATAGAAAGATAGATAGATAAAAATAATTTATATGACAGAACAACGTTTGCCGGGTCAGCTAGTACATATATATTCCTGCTTGAAACATTGCAAGGTACATCAATATGCCGATGATACACAATTGTATTACTCCTTCCTCCCGTCAGATTGGTATCTGGCTAAACAGTATATGGAAGATGATATTGAAAGATTGGTTTGTTCTTCGCGGCGTCATGGCTTACAGATTAACCCAGCAAAGTCGTCGGTTATGGTGTTTGGGAGGAATAAGGCTTTTGTGCGGTCGGTCTTGAACCTGAGGGTTGCTGGTTCCATTCTGGCTTGTGAGCAGGTTGCAAGGAATTTAGGGATGTACATAGATACAGATTTTCGTTTCAGAAAGCACGTTGGAAAATGTCTGCAGAAAGCTTACATGTCATTGAAATTGCTCTATCCACATCGACATATTCTCAGTAAAAATTTGAAAATTACATTAACTAATGCTTTGGTTTTAAGCCATTTCAATTTTTGTGACCCTGTATACTCACCATGTCTGGATACTATGGATAGGAGGAGAATAGAACGGATTCAGAAGTCTTGTTTAAGATTTGTGTACGGCATAAGAAACTTTGAACGGATTTCGCACAAGTTGAAGGATGCTAAATGGCTGTCGATGGAAAATAGAAGGAAACTTCACTGCTTGGTTATGTTTCATAGGATTATACTGAGTGGATCGCCAGCATATCTATCGGATAAAATTGGGTACCGGACTGATGTACACAACTTGAACTTGAGATTCAAGGGACTTATTTCACCACCGTCGTACAGAACAGCTATCTTTAGACGTGGATTTACCTACAACGTGTATGCACTATACAACGGAATACCCACTGAATTGAGGCGTGAGGTTTCTTTATCTCTTTTTAAAAAGAAGTTGAAGGAGAGATTAATGAGAATCTAGGGTGACACTACAATGGCGAAGTGGCTGGACATGATCGTATTCATTCATTCATTCATTATTGCTTGTTTTCTTTTGTGTTTGCTTCTAACTTTGTTTATCTCTGTAATAGGCTAAGAATTATTTTGTTTTCTGGGGCTGAACTCGAACATTTTTAAATTGTTTTCAGCTCCTTTTTGCATTAAAATTCAATGTATCTTTTTTTGTTTGTTTTGTTTTGTGTCTATTTGTTTCTTGAATGTAAATAAAGATTATTATTATTATTATTATTATTATTATTATTATATATATATATATATATATATATATATATATATATATATATATATATATATATATATATATATAATATATTTATATTTATATGTGTGTGTATCCGTGTATGTGATATTTACGAAATAATAATTCATATAAAAGATGCAATAATCCAAACAAATTTCTTCAAACTGAGTATTGCTTAATTCTTTTGAAACGTTGTCAAAGTCCAATGTCACAGATATTTCATTGTGGCTATGTGATCAAGGTAAATCCAAGATATAATTAATAATTAGTATCACAATAATTAATTATTACAATCTTTCAATTTTCTAATATACCCATATCTTAGGGAAGTTCACTCCATATAAATTCATCTAATAAGAATTTCATCAGCAAAGCAATTCCACTTATGTTTTCATTTTCTGCATTTATTGGTAGCATTAGTTCTTTTTTCATTAATGTTAAATACATTTTTTTAAATATTGAAACTTAATTTCCAAATAAATGAAAATGTCAATTAACTTACCAGAATCTCGATTATTTCGGAAGTTACGAAACAAGGAGGGAACTGACTGCCAAGAAATTCAGATTTCAACTAAACTCATTGTAATGGAAACAAAAGAAAAACAATATCCCGAATTTGGTGACGGTATGTTACAGAAGCCGAGTACAGATTCAAAGAAATGGAAAGACAACAATCAGAATGATTTTATCAAGCATGATTTACTATGTAGAAATGTAGGAAACATACTTCAATGGGTTTTTTATCTTTGTTTGGTTCTGATCAATAAAATTCAGAGTAGGTCCTATTTCCTATGCCACGTATTCCAAGCAAGAAATATTGCCATTGTCTTGTAATTTATTCATTTAGTGGATATACACCTTACTGATTGCTTTCGATTTTTGCAACTGGGACAATTTCAATTATGCATTTAGTGTATTTCCTGTGTCATTGTTGAAATTTCCAAGTAGTTCAGATGTTATTTATATCATGGGATATGATTAAGATTGCTTTCTCTTCAGTTAACAAAACAAGGTAAAGTGAAGAATTTTTCCACAAATATTAAATTTTTTATAGTTACGTCTCAATTATACTGAATTGATAAAGAATATTGCCATTAATGAATAGTTTTACTGAAACTCAATTATACAATATTCTCATATATCTTTCCTAAAACACTTGTGCCATATGGAATATAATAGAATTTCAAAAGATGAAAAATTTAATAATCCAGCAGATTTTCTAGATAGTCTAGAATCTTTCATAAATCAGTCGAATATCTGGCTGGATAAATCGAATATTATAAATAAATAACCTAAGTTAATAATAATCTATACTATATTACAGAATTGAAATGCTGTTCATTGGTAAATGCTCAACCAATTTGCTCATTTATTGTTGAAAAATATTAGCATTAGATAAAATCAGGTTGCTACGGAAGGAAAAATTAGAAAAGTTCATCGGAAATTTATGATATTCGGGAAAAATTGAAAGTCTTTTTTTAATTAAATGATGTTCGTTTGCAAACGCATTAGTTACTCAAGAAGATGGAATGATTGAGGTTTTTTTTTCAAAATTTTCGAAATATTCCGAGTTAAATTTGTATGGATTGAAAAAGTTTCTTACGTACTTAGAGTATTGAAAAACACCCTAAGACTTCGTTCTCCAACGTAGCCAAATTCACACGCTTCTGGTCAGAAAATAAATAAGAAATATCGAATAAATTCATCATCATGAAATACTCAATTTGCAAAGTAGGTAGTGCTACAAAAATTGATATATTTTAATATCTATTTCATCCCGCCACGAAAGCGACGCTTATTTCTAAACTTATATCCAAGTATGAAGCATATATGCAAAGTGAGTATTAAAGAAAAATCGAAATTCATCATATAATTCTCCTGATGAGAATAGCTAATGAAGCTATGATGTTTTCACTCAAACCTCTATAGCAGAGAATGTTGAAAAAACTAGAATAGCTACTGCAAAGGATTGAAGCGATAGATAGCTATTTCAGTCTTTTTAGAGCCCCGTCAGTATCACATATCAATGACCAAATCCATGTCTCAAGGCTTTAAACAATCTAAACTTTTGACGCACGCAGCGTGTTAAAAAACATCCACTGAATTTGGATTTTTAGTAGAATTGTCCGGACTATATTTCGTGATGTAATTTACTTATGAATCCAATAGATGATAACAAACACACTTTTCTTCATACTCATCTATATAAATAGGAATAATAAAGGGCGCCACTCTCCCAGAGGTATGAAGGAAACAGATATTAAAATAATATCACCTTTTTAACCGAATTCAAAAAGCAGGAGGTTCTGTGTTCGTGTGTATGAATTTTCTATTTTGTTTTGTTTTTTGCGTATGTTCACCGATATTTACATCAATTGTGGGCCACTTCAAAAAAAATTTTGTTTGGAAGGGTATACTCCTGAGGTAGCATCATGTTTACCAAGTCAGGATCTGATGATGAAAACTCAGGGGAATCGCTAGAAATCCTCGAAAATTATTGACGTGTATAGTATTTTGTTTAATTTTTATAGCCCATCCAGGTGTTTACTTCGGGGAGTCACATCTTATGCCGCTGAAATTATGATGACCCCCAGACGCCTGAACAATGAAGAATTAATCCAAACACTATACTACTATACATACCTATAATTTTCGAGGATTTGTGATGATGAAACCCACAGCGGTGAGCAGCGGGACGAGCAGATCGCACCAGATTTCAAAAAATACAACAAACGAACTTCGAAATCTGTGACAACTAAATACACAACTCTTCTTTTCATACGAAAGCCAATTAAAATCTATGTAACTCAAAGTACTATATATATATATGATAATTTAAGACATTTTCTTGGGAATGTGGCTTAGCTAAAATGGAGATTTATTTGTGTTTGCTATTTAATCATTTATTCCTTTATTCCAACGTTTCGGCTTCACAAAGCCTATTTCAAGGACTAGTAAAATTACCCTCGGAAAACATTTCATTAATCTTATACACAAACTTCGAAAGAATTCCTTCGAGCGTAGAGTTTGCGAAGGAATTCCTTCGAAGTTTGTGTATAAGATTAATGAAATGAGTGTCAGTTGTTTTCCGAAGGTAATTTAACGAGTCCTTGAAAAAGGCTTTGCTAAGCCGAAACGTTGGAATAAAGTAATAAATGATTAAATAGCAAACACAAATAAATCTCCATTTTAGCTAAAAATGTTTCCAAAGAAAATTTCTAGAATTATCACATATATATTTCTGGCTTAAGAATAAATATTTTAGTATATATATATATATATATATATATATATATATATATATATATATATATATATATATATATATATATATATATATGCACAGTGCCAACAAGGCACTGTGCTGGTAAATTTAATAATTCTGCACGTATAGCAGAGAAGCATACAGTTAAGAAGCATATCAAGTTGTTGCTATGGTAATATGATGATTTTTGAACTTGACAACTTGAAGTACTTCAGACGTGATTGTTGATAACTGTCATTTCCTATCGTATTAAGTTTGAAAATGTACATTTACACACTACAATAAAAGATTCGCCCTTACGATTGGTACTGCAATGGCTTTAATTTAAGGCAAATGAAAGATCATTTTAGTGTTGAATATCCTGAGAAACCGGTTCCGTCCATAAGAACAATATCAAAGATAACAGCAAACATCCCATCAGAGATTCGGAGTTAGAGCACCAAACAAAATCAATGAAAATAAGAGAATAGATGTAATAAATAGTGTTGTCGAGAACAGCAGTATAAATTCAAGATCAGTAGCCGCTGCCCATTCCAATTCACAAAGTTCGGTGATGCGAATTCTACGAAAGAAAAATTTAGATCATACAAGTACCAAAATTATCAAGAATTAAAATTAGGTGACCCTTCTTTATTTCGAATGTCTTTTGTTAAGAACTGCTGCTCCTGAATTTATACTGTTGTTCTCAACTACACTAGTTACCACATCCATTGTCTTATTTTCATTGATTTTGTATGGTGCTCAAACTCCGAATCTCGGATGAGATGTTTGCAAACAGAAAATGTTCTTAAATTTTGCTGCTATCTTTGATAAATAAAAGTGTTTTTCTTCGTTTCAGTCTTTATTTTCCTTTCATTGCTGTTAAGCTAACTCCTACATGTCATGACTTACTCTTACATAGTTAATGAGATTAACTATTTCCTTGAAAGCCAAAGCAATTATGACAACTGCGACGTATCAAAAATATCGCTAAGCATCGACAAGTAATCTGTATTGTTGTTTTCCCTGTGTATACCTTGAAATGGAGCATACATTTTTCATTGGATTCTCCTATGTGTACCTTGAAATGATTCTCACGGTATAAATATATATATATATATATATATATATATATATATATATATATAAATAGATATATATATATATATGAATTCTTGATTTTGACCTGTTTATCGTATTCATTCCAAGAGATATCAATTATGTTGCTGTTTGGGCATATCTGTGGCCTTTAGTCTAAAAGCCCACAAATATGCCAAAACAGCGAACACTGCACTGAACAAACACAAACAATCAGAAAGACATGATTTCGATTACGATGAAACACACATACTAACTATAGAAAAAAAACTTAAAATCACGCGAAATCCTTGAAATGATTTTTATACAGAAGAACCAAGACAACACAGTTAACAACAAAATAGATATAAAGGGCCTAAGTTCGATATATGCCCCATTATTGTAATACATGAGCTCTATACGCATGAACGATTATACATCGGTTAAACAGAGATTCAAGAGTCAAGTAGTATTGTGACAACTACCGACGAACATTCTGGTGAGATACAATTTATTTTATTTTATTTTAGTGTATGTGTATATATGTTTTATATTTAGGCATTTGAATTGTATTTTATCCCGATTTTAGATGATGAAGATGGAAACTCCATTGAAACGTCCAATGAATTTTAATTTTAAAATGTAATGTTTGAAATAAACCTGTTATACCAATAATTGATATCTCTTGAAATATATATATATATATATATATATATATATATATATATATATATATTTGAATTATTTCTGTCTGTGTTGTATTGTTATTCACTTGTCTTTTCTTAGCAATAAGAGGCCGTTTGAAAACTGACTATTTTTAACAGTTAACGTTTTGTCACGAATTTCACGAATTCGAGGAACACCCATGTATTCGTGAATCGTTACGTGACGATTTCTGCGAGTCATCTCCTCTCGCGTCAAGGTAATTCATTCCTAAAGTTTCGTTAAAATTTATTCGGAGGCAAGACTTAAGGCAAACGTTGAAAATATTCGAATAAATTGTCAATCAGACCGAACATTCTGAGCGTGCCTATACTATAACATTTCTCAAGCATTATTTTAGAGACAATATTCGAATGAAATGCTCATTAGGATGAACATTCTACGTTATATACACGTTACAGTAATTTCGCAGAGAAACGTGCATAGTAGGCGAAATTATGTTGTTAATTCTGAGAAGCAGCGGAAACCGACGTTAGAGCAACGAATATAAATTTAGAAAATCCTCAAATGTCACCATAATAAAATCGCGAATAACATAAGAGTCGATTGAAGTTCAGAATATAATACCTCATAGAAATATCGTGGAAAAAATCTTTCTACTCCTAGTACGAGTCCATTACAGATACACATCTTAATTTATTGGCGCAACCAGAGGTGTGAATCATTAAAATCTTAGTCTGTACTTAGCTTAAAGGATGCGCATCAATGTACAAAGTACTGGGAATTTACGATGTTGAAAAAAACCACTACGATGGTGTTTAAGATACACACACATGCTGTTTTAAACGAAAAAACTAGATCAGCCATGTAATCATGTTGGATTTATCTGAATCTCCCCACCGGGCAAAACTTGCACCCTGGAGACTTTAACACTCACTTACAGGTGATAAATAATAAAAATTGAAGCGTACTCGTTCATTCGCTTCGAAAAAAGAAGCAAAAAACGGAATTATAGTTAGATTCCTAACTGGTGTTTGTTGATTACAGTGAGAGTACGAAAAAATTCCAATGCTCAAACAATGTGTGAAATCTCTTGTTGAATATCAAGAAAGATAGAAGAAGCAAAAACAGGCTTCCATAATGAATATTCAGATTATTAGCTGGTTGTCTGTGGTGTCAGTGGCGTAGAAGCTTCTTTTATTTGTCGAGAATACGTTTCCGTAATGAGTGTGTAATCATAGCACGTGATTACGTGAGGCGTTTAGGGGGGAGGGGGTCCAGCGAAATCTCACTCAATCTCACGTGGGGAAGGGGGTGGTCTCGGCAAATATCATGTAATTTTTTTCTCAAGGAACAGTAGAAAATTGCCAGAAGAATGGGTTAATTAAGTAAAAAATGTTTCTCCACTAAAATTGTCTAAATAATATATAATAATAATCATCGCGGTTCAAATATATATATATATATATATATAGTATATATGAATATATATATATATATATATATATATGTATATATATATATATATACATAAATATATACATAAATATATATATATATAAATATATATATATATATATATATATATATATATATATTTTAAGAAAGAGGAAGTCTTTGCTGACCAGTTAGGATAAAGCTAGGAGAAAACTCGTTGGGTACGCAGCATGCAGGAAGTATACTCTTATAACACTTTTTCCAATATTTCGACAATGTTTATTGTCGTCATCAGGGAATGCTACAAAATTATTACATAGTGAACTAGGACAGATAGTGGAAAAACAACAATTAACTTACAGTGTCCATGAGATTGTATGCAAAGATCTTAAAACAAATTTAATCTTGACGTTAACAACAAAAGTGCACATGTTCAGAACAAAGTCAGTGAGAGTAACTTATAAATGCCATCATCACCAAATTTGAACAATTAAAGGCAGAAACAAACAGTCACATTAAAATTCAAATTATTGTAAAATTAATTTTAAACACTACATCATACCGGTATTCACATCGTCGGCATGGAAAGTGAAATGAAATTTAAAAAATATATAACTAAAATGTGAGGCTAAAGTGAGAACATAGAAAAGGTGAACCTCGCTAAGGACCGAATTCTCTTACTCTTAGAGCATCAGAGCACAGAAAAGATATCATATCGCCAGTGTGTCATCTCCCACCAAAAAAGGGAAAAAACTCCGAAAGTTGAAATTATTAAATTAAACAAACCGAAAGATACACATGAAAATTATTATGATGAAAAACGTTATTTAAAATTTAGGAAAACATAAAGAGAGGCTAATTATAAAAAGGATCAAAACTGTCTATAAGCCTTGAGACACCAAGAAACTGGAAAAGTGAAACATAAAATTAAAATTTAAATTAAATCAATCAATAGAAAAGGAGTTTGAAACTCTTACGCTGTGAGGATATGATATAAGTGCAATAAGAATGAATATTTCACTTAAATGCTTAATATCAGTCTTTTTGTTAACACA
>JARQZK010005085.1:765000-772856 GCA_030704885.1 Cynegetis impunctata | reverse complement strand
TGTCTAAAGATATCGTGAACCTGGCCATACCGAAGCTTGCTTGTGGACTGGACGGTTTAGACTGGAGAATAATTAGAAGTATGCTGGAAGTTATCTTCAGATATAGTGGCATACACATTCTGGTCTGTTGCCACAATCCCAGAAGAATACCTGGGATGAAGACCGTAGACTGCTACTTCTATAGTGCGTTACGATGCAAGTCTGGATCCCTATGCAAGTACCGGCATGGAGACGATGAATTGACACTTCGGACTTTTCATGACGAAAATGTCTTAAGACGGGGGCAATGTAGCGAGTATTGGCTGGCGAGACATAATTCATCACCTGCTGTTTCTCGGAAGTCCGACTCTGGACCGCCGGCCGATCGCCTGGCGTTCTAGAAACATCCGTCGCGTCAACCGACGCGACTATTAGCGGCGATTCTGGAACAATTAAGAATGCTCTGGATGTTTCTCGAACGCGTGGTCTGGGGATATATAAGCGATCGAGCATCGACTTCGAATTGAATTCAACTGTGATAGTGAAAATAAATAGACTGAATATAAATAGACTCTTGGATATAAATTGATAGTGAAATAATTAGTGAATTATTAGTGTTATTTATTGAATATAAATAAATCGTTTAAGTTTGTTAAGAAACAATTGCGAGTTTTATTCACACGGCGAGCTCAAAGTAAAAACATTACAATATATATATATATATATATATATATATATATATATATATATATACCTATATATATATATATATATATATATATATATATATATATATATATACATATATATGTATATATATATATATATATATATATATATATATATATATATATATATATATATATATATATATATATATATATAAATATATATATATATATATATATATATATATATATGTATATATATATATATATATATATATATATATATATATATATATATATATATATATATATATATATATTTATTGTAACGTGTCAATTTCCCGGTTAACCGCCGCCACTGAATTGTTGATTAAAATACCGTGATTCACGCTTTTAAATGTTACCTTACTGGACTCGTCCAAATACTTTTGTTTCACCTTGCGTACGAACAGCGTTATAGTGTTAAATTTGAAATACACGTGAAATATCTCTCTTTTTCGTAACTACCTGTTGAAGAAGCAACATCCATCACTTCAGTGAATTTCGAATTAAACTCGATAACTAAGTATTGAACGAATAATCAAAATATTAAAATTTATTAATTATCTGTGGCGTCTGATTGACGGTAAGTTATGAAAAGAAATCTAATTATTACGTATGAATGCATTATCTTGAATATCTGAGTTAATTTTTTTCATATTCCGCCATTTCCCATTTTTTTAATTTATCTGTATTAATTTATTTATCTTTCAATATTGAAACAATCATTCTACATTTCCTTATTTGAAATATTTTTGATTTCTATGCTTATTTTACTCTCTCAATTTGATACAAGATTTTTGTAGGCTAACGATGGCAAATTTCACGTGGTGATATCTTATGTTCAGTTTAATGTTGGAACATATACTGTCTTTCTTAGCATCTTTGCTTGAGATCAATATATATGTTAATTTGAATTGGCCATCGATATCCTACAGAGACTCTTGGAACATTTTGAGTTTGAAATAGTATGTTGATTTGCCCAGAATTATTTTAGTCACTTTGGCTGAACCTAGACAATAACTTTGGCTGGAGCCAGACAATAACTTTGGCTGGAGCTAGAACGTCACTTTGACTGGAGCTAGAAATATAACCTTGGCTGGAGCTAAAAATATAACCTTGGACGAGAGCTTCGGATCGAGGGGACAAGAGCAAAAGAAAAACCAGAAAACCACTTTGAGGGAAACTATCCATTTCCTGTGGAAGGGCATAGGCAATCAACCGAATATACAATCAACCGAAGCTTATTAAAATACAAGATAAGTCTTCTATGTAAATGTGAAAGAAAATAGTAAATTGCTTCATTTAAATAGTTATTACTGAAAACTCACCAGAACCCATATATATAACCTCTCTCAACTAGCTCGGGCATATGAAAAAGGGAGAGTGTTTACATAAATGTTTTTTTTTTAGAGCCCATTCATGTAACCACTCTTCCTTTTTTATATGCCCGAGTTAGCTGAGAGAGGTTATATATATATATATATATATATATATATATATATATATATATATATATATATATATATATATATATATATATATATATGGGTTCTGGTAAGTTTACAGTAATATTAACGCTATTTGAATGAAGGAATTTACTTCCTTCTTTTACATTTACATAGAAGACTTATCTTGTATTTTAATAAGCTTCTGTTGATTGTATTTTCGGTTGACTGCCTATGCCCTTCCACAGGAAATGGGTAGTTTCCCTCAAAGTGGTTTTATGGTTTTTCTTTTGCTCTTGTCCCCACGATTCGAAGCTCCCCCCAAGGTTATAGTTTTAGCTCCAGCCAAGGTTATATTTCTAGCTCCAGTCAAAGTGACATTCTAGCTCCAGCCAAAGTTATTGTCTGGCTCCAGCCAAAGTTATTGTCTGGCTCCAGCCAAAATGACTAAAATAATTCAGGGCAAATCAACATAATATTTCAAACTTAAAATCTTCCAAGAGTCTCTGTAAGATATCGATGGCCAATTGAAATTAACATATATATTGATTTCAAGCAAAGATGCTAAGAAAGACAGTATATGTTCCAACATCAAACTGAACATAAGATATGACCACGTGAAATTTGCCATCGTTAGCCTACAAAAATCTTGTATCAAATTGAGAGAGTAAAATAAGCAAAGAAATCAAAAATATTTCAAATTAGGAAATGTAGAATGAGTGTTTCAATATTGAAAGATAAATAATTTAATACAGATAAATGAAAAAAATTTGAAATGGCGGAATATGAAAAAAATGTACTCAGATTCTCAAGATAATGCATTCATACGAAATAAATAAAATTCTTCTCATAACTTACCGTTAATCAGACGCCACTGATAATTAATAAATTTTAATATATTGATTATTCGTTCAATAGATACTTATTGAGTATAATTCGAAATTTAGTGAAGTGATGGATGTTGCTTCTTCAACATGTAGTTACGAAAACGAAGATATTTCACGTGTATTTCAAATTTAACACTATACCACAGCTGTTCATACGCAAGTCATTCGCGACTGGACGAGTCTATTATTAAGAGGTGAAACAAAAGTTTTTGGACGAGTCCAGTAAGGTAGCATTTAAAAGCGTGAATCACGGTATTTTAATCAACAATTCAGTGGCGGCGTTTAAGCGGGGAATTGACACGTTACAATATATATATATATATATATATATATATATATATATATATATATATATATATATATATATGTATATATATATATATGTATATATATATATATATATATATATATATATATATATATATATATATATATATATATATTTATATATTTATATATATATATATATATAATATATATATATATATATATATATATATATATATATATATATATATATATATATATATATATATATATATATATATATATATATAAATATAGCCAAGGTTATATTTCTAGCTCCAGCCAAAGTTATTGTCTAGCTTCAGCCAAAGTGACTAAAATAATTCAGGGCAAATCAACATACTATTTCGAACTCAAAATCTTCCAAGAGTCTCTTTAGGATATCGATGGCCAATTCAAATTAACATATATATTGATCTCAAGTAAAGAAGCTAAGAAAGACAGTATATGTTCCAACATTAAACTGAACATAAGATATGACCACGTGAAATTTGCCATCGTTAGCCTACAAAAATCTTGTATCAAATTGAGAGAGTAAAATAAGCATAGAAATCAAAAATATTTCAAATTAGGAAATGTAGAATGATTGTTTCAATATTGAAAGATAAATAATTTAATACAGATGAATTAAAAAAATGTGAAATGGCGGAATATGAAAAAAATTAACTCAGATATTCAAGATAATGCATTCATACGTAATAATTAGATTTCTTTTCATAAATTACTGTCAATCAGACGCCATAGATAATTAATAAATTTTAATATATTGATTATTCGTTCAATACTTACTTATCGAGTATAATTCGAAATTCACTGAAGTGATGGATGTTGCTTCTTCAACAGGTAGTTACGAAAAAGAGAGATATTTCACGTGTATTTCAAATTTAACACTATAACGCTGTTCGTATGCAAGGTGAAACAAAAGATTTTGGACGAGTCCGGTAAGGTAACATTTAAAAGCGTGAATCACGGTATTTTAATCAACAATTCAGTGGCGGCGGTTAACCGGGAAATTGACACGTTACAATATATATATATATATATATATATATATATATATATATATATATATATATATATATATATATATATATATATATATATATATATATATATATATATATATATATATATATATATATATATATATATATATATATATATATATATATACATATATATATATATATATATATATATATATATATATATATATATATATATATATATATATATATATATATATATATATATTATATATTATATTTCTCTTCTGTACGTGTGAATATCAATGCACTCCTCCTTGACAGATTTTCATGAAATTTTTTCATTTGTTTAAGTAGGATATCTTGGATGGATTATATCCACTGGTAGGTAGCATTAGGATCGAGTTCTGGAAATATTTTTTTAGATTTTTCGCATTTCAGAACAGCAACCCCAATATATTTGCATATTCTACATGTTATGAGATATTCAGAACTGATGAAAAAAAACAGTTTCAGCCAATGTTATATTCTCAAATATTTGGCAAATGACTGAGTGGTTGGTAATACAATATTGTATGACACAGGTTAGATTAATTCTAGTATATATATATATATATATATATATATATATATATATATATATATATTTATATATATATATATATATATATATATATATAATAAATAAATATAAATATATATATATATATATATATATATATATATATATATATATATATATATAGACCATTTTTCGATATTTCATTCTTGGCCTGAAATATTGAAGAAAGAAAATACAGTTATTATATAATTCTAGAAAGACGCCATTACACTGGTATTTCTTTTATTCGTTTATCTTTTTCAAAGAATCAATAACGAATATGCTAGTGCAAGTCAGAATATGAAGAGCAGGCCAGGGACGAAAAACATATGCCTAAAATCAACTTGTCAACAAATATGAAATTTTTACTTATAGTGGCAGTGTAATGAGTTTTTGTGGAACACACTAATAAGGATTGAAATACCTATTACAAACGACGAAAGCTGTTGATATCATTGAAGTATATTTTGAATATGAATCAAAATGCCGCATTGACCCAAAGAGTATACACAGCTCTATAAACCAAATCGGCGCTTACGCCATGCAAGAATTTTTCTTTCTAATTCGATATTTGCGTAATACTGCCAGCTTTCGCCCCAGATAATTTCAGACAAAAATTCTCTATTTTCCCAAAATATGCCTCACAAATTCTCGCATTTGGATATAGAGCTCTGTATACTATTTGTTCCAATGCAGCATTTTGAAGACATTCAAAATACACCACAATGGTATCAACAGCAACGTCGTTTGTAAAAGGCATTTCAATCTTTACTTGTGTGTGCCACAAAAACTGATTACACTGCCACTATAAATATAATTTTAATATTTGTTGGCAAGTTGATACTAGGCATCATATGCTTTTCCTTCCTGGCCTGCTCTTCATATTCTGACTACCTTGCACTTGCATATTATTACATTGATTATATGCTAATACACTTCTTTTTCAAAATTATTTGAACTAGGAATTTATTTGAAAATCATAAAATTATGAAATCTCGTTATGAATACTTTGAAAAAGAAAAGCAAATAAGAATAAATATGGGTGTAATGGCGTCTTTTTAGAATTATATAATAACTACATTCTATTTCTTCGATATTTTGGGCTAGGTATAAGATATCGAGATATAGTTTTTACTGGCCTGTTTTGATATCTATGCACTATGTTTTCATGGAAACAAGTCAGGTCATTGTTTTGATTTTTTTGAGAAATTCACAATTTCCTGTTGTTATATCAAATATCGCGCTCGAGGGGCATCACTTGAAACTTTACATACAACAGGTAATAGGGGTTTGATGGAGCAATAATATCTTTTTCCAATGGGACCAACGTTGCTAAAATCCGTTCATTCATTCAGGAAATACAGCTGTTTATTTCAAAAAACATTGTATCACCCCCCCCTTCATTTTAATAGATACGTCAAAAAGTATTGGACAAAATTTACTCGAATGAAGCTTAACATGAAAACACATATATTTTTTTAATACATTTACTAGTTGTATTTCAGAGAAAAATCACTTTGAAAGTTTCAGATGGTGGTTACGCCCCCTATCGGCCATCTCGAAAACTTCGAAATAATTTCCAGGATTTTCTGTTGGCCACTTTCATCACAATATTTTTACTGCAAGTCTCTACGACGAATAGTTTACGAGATACAGCACTTTGCACTCTTAGCTGGCCACCCGGTACAAGTTTATTGAGGATGAGGGAGATGAATAATTCTGAAACGGAGATGAGGTAATGAGGACAAATACTGGCCCAGAATTAATTTTTGTAAGCAGTGACTTACCTACGCCATTAAAAAAAGTCTGAGAAAAACTCATGGCAAACTAGTCGACTCCTGGGTTTGAACACAGGACCTCCCGAATGATGGCCTGCAACCGAAACCACATCGTCTACTAGCTCAGTGAGATGTATATAACATATTAGGTAGAACGGGTAAATGCAGTCATGAACCTATGAAAATAGTTGGAGCTGATTCCATACTGAACTGTTTGTCAAGTAGTTCTGTTATTTTGGATTATGAAGGAAGCATAGCAATAAGATTCGAAAGATAAAAAGGTATATTTAATAGACATTCATTCTAGCAATGAATAAAGAAAAAACAAATTAATATCATGTCTGAGTCTATCAATGAATATAAATTCATTTGATTTATTAGACTTCTCAACGTAAAAGTAAAAGTGTTTTACAACGGCTTTTTCTGTGCCTGTACGCGTGCTTTAGCGGAAGAATGGTTGAGATACAACTTTGCTCTCACCAGATTCTGAACAGGGATGGTCGATATACGCTTAAAGTCAAAAACTCTGATGACCTATGATCTTCAGGTAGATCACGTGATCTAAGTATCTCGAGAACGGTAAAGTTTCGAGAAAACTATTTTTATTATTATTGAAGCTTATAAAAAAAATTAAATGCTTTTTTTTGTCCTATACGCACATGGTTTACCAGATTGTTGTAAAGAAGTCATGCTTCACGCTCACTTATGTGGCGTTGCTAACTTGTTTTCATTGAAAACATATCTGGAAGATGTTCAGTTTCTTCAGGATCTTAAATTATATCTTCAAAATATTAATGAGGAGTGAATATTTATTCTATGTAGTACTTTTATCAAATCATAAATACAATGTATAAGCATACAGGTGAGCATATTATCCATTGAAATTGAACCTTAACTGAGGCAAAAGGACTCTAATTAAATATAGTCAATAAATTTTAGAGTCTATGTGTTGACAGTTGATTTTATGACGATCAGAAATCAATAACGAATTATGAGTCATAGTTCATTAATTTTCTACTCATTTTATTTTCAGCAGGTTTTCGCTTCGAAAACCTGATTTTAAAAATGGGTTCGATTAGCACATTTGTACCTGGGACCACCGTAGTTTTTCGTTTCATGACTTGATTGGCACCAAAAACTCAATTTTATATATCTCTCTCCGTC
>JARQZK010005085.1:692500-757500 GCA_030704885.1 Cynegetis impunctata | reverse complement strand
CTAAAGCACGCGTACAGGCACAGAAAAAGCCGTTGTAAAACACTTTTACTTTTACGTTGAGAAGTCATATAAATCAAATGAATTTATATTCATTGATAGACTCAGACATGATATTAATTTGTTTTTTCTTTATTCATTGCTAGAATGAATGTCTATTAAATATACCTTTTTATCTTTCGAATCTTATTGCTATGCTTCCTTCATAATCCAAAATAACAGAACTACTTGACAAACAGTTCAGTATGGAATCAGCTCCAACTATTTTCATAGGTTCATGACTGCATTTACCCGTTCTACCTAATATGTTATATACATCTCACTGAGCTAGTAGACGATGTGGTTTCGGTTGCAGGCCATCATTCGGGAGGTCCTGTGTTCAAACCCAGGAGTCGACTCGTTTGCCATGAGTTTTTCTCAGACTTTTTTTAATGGCGTAGGTAAGTCACTGCTTACAAAAATTAATTCTAGGCCAGTATTTGTCCTCATTACCTCATCTCCGTTTCAGAATTATTCATCTCCCTCATCCTCAATAAACTTGTACCGGGTGGCCAGCTAAGAGTGCAACGTGCTGTATCTCGTAAACTATTCGTCGTAGAGACTTGCAGTAAAAATATTGTGATGAAAGTGGCCAACAGAAAATCCTGGAAATTATTTCGAAGTTTTCGAGATGGCCGATAGGGGGCGTAACCACCATCTGAAACTTTCAAAGTGATTTTTCTCTGAAATACAACTAGTAAATGTATTAAAAAAATATATGTGTTTTCATGTTAAGCTTCATTCGAGTAAATTTTGTCCAATACTTTTTGACGTATCTATTAAAATGAAGGGGGGGGTGATACAATGTTTTTTGAAATAAACAGCTGTAATTCCTGAATGAATGAACGGATTTTAACAACGTTGGTCCCATTGGAGAAAGATATTATTGCTCCATCAAACCCCTATTACCTGTTGTATGTAAAGTTTCAAGTGATGCCCCTCGAGCGCGATATTTGATATAACAACAGGAAATTGTGAATTTCTCAAAAAAATCAAAACAATGACCTGACTTGTTTCCATGAAAACATATTGCATAGATATCAAAACAGGCCAGTAAAAACTATATCTCGATATCTTATACCTAGCCCAAAATATCGAAGAAATAGAATGTAGTTATTATATAATTCTAAAAAGACGCCATTACACCCATATTTATTCTTATTTGCTTTTCTTTTTCAAAGTATTCATAACGAGATTTCATAATTTTATGATTTTCAAATAAATTCCTAGTTCAAATAATTTTGAAAAAGAAGTGTATTAGCATAATAATCAATGTAATAATATGCAAGTGCAAGGTAGTCAGAATATGAAGAGCAGGCCAGGAAGGAAAAGCATATGATGCCTAGTATCAACTTGCCAACAAATATTAAAATTATATTTATAGTGGCAGTGTAATCAGTTTTTGTGGCACACACAAGTAAAGATTGAAATGCCTTTTACAAACGACGTTGCTGTTGATACCATTGTGGTGTATTTTGAATGTCTTCAAAATGCTGCATTGGAACAAATAGTATACAGAGCTCTATATCCAAATGCGAGAATTTGTGAGGCATATTTTGGGAAAATAGAGAATTTTTGTCTGAAATTATCTGGGGCGAAAGCTGGCAGTATTACGCAAATATCGAATTAAACGCGGAAAAATTCTTGCATGGCGTAAGCGCCGATTTGGTTTATAGAGCTGTGTATACTCTTTGGGTCAATGCGGCATTTTGATTCATATTCAAAATATACTTCAATGATATCAACAGCTTTCGTCGTTTGTAATAGGTATTTCAATCCTTATTAGTGTGTTCCACAAAAACTCATTACACTGCCACTATAAGTAAAAATTTCATATTTGTTGACAAGTTGATTTTAGGCATATGTTTTTCGTCCCTGGCCTGCTCTTCATATTCTGACTTGCACTAGCATATTACTACATTGATTATTATGCTAAAACTCCTTTATTTCCAAATTATTTGAACTAAGAATAATATTATTTGAAAATCATAAAACTATGAAATTTCGTTATTGATTCCTTGAAAAAGATAAACGAATAAAAGAAATACCAGTGTAATGGCGTCTTTCTAGAATTATATAATAACTGTATTTTCTTTCTTCAATATTTCAGGCCAAGAATGAAATGTCGAAAAATGGTCTTCACTACGTGGTTTTGGTATTATTGCACTACATTTTCATGGAAACAAAATCAGGTCATTGCATCTGATTTTTTAGAGAAATTGACAATTTCCTGTTGTTATATCAGAAAACGCACTCCAGCGGCATCACTTAAAACTTCACATATAACAGATAAGACGTGTTTGATGGAGCAATAAATTCTCTTCCCAATTAGATGAACTTTATTGAAATCTGTTCATTCGTTCAGGAGTTACAGATGTTTATTCGAAAAAATATTGAATCGCCCCCCCCCCCTCCACTTGATTTCAATAGATACGTCACAAAGTGTTGAACAAAAATTACTCGAATGAAGCTCAGCTTGAAAACACATATTTTTGTAATACATTCACTTGGTGTATTTAAGAGAAAAATCACTTTAAAAGTTTCAGATGGCGGTTACGCCCCCTAGCGGCCATCTCAGAAACTTGAAAATAATTTCCAGGATTTTTTGTTCGTCACTTTAGTTATAATATTTTTTACTGCAAGTCTCTACGACGAATAGTTCACGAGATACAGCAGTTTGCATTCTTATCTGGCCACCCTGTACAATGTACATACAAGTGTATCCTGTGATCTGACTGAAGTAGTTCATCCCCATAACTCAAGCAGCCCGCCTCGCTGACACATACTTGTAGGAAGAACGAATCACATGATCTTTTCTTTTATACATGTCTACTGTAACTGAATGTATTCGAGAAATGTAATGAGTTTGCACTTAGCATCCAAAGAAGGTGAAGTCTTATCGAAACGTAAGTCATGCATTATTGTTTTTGTTATACATGTAAATTGTTATTTAAACAGATAACTTAGTTTCATGTATCATTACTGATATATCTTCAGGCTTCACTGCTTGGACATGAAATCTTTCAGAGAAGTAAAGCTGTAATTAGAGGCATTACCTACTCATTCGCTATAGTTTCAGCTTGAACGAAATCTGAAACTGCAACGATGAACATAACTCCGATAGTTTCGAACTGTGTCAGCTATTGAGGATTATGCGGTATACCCGATACATTTCTGAATGATATGGAACACGTAATATACAATTCGCACAAAAGGTTTCGCATTTGTCAACTGGTGATGAATAATAATGAAATTTCGTCGTGTACGCTCGAAATCTATTACCATGAGACTTCCATTCTGCTACTCTACTGTCTGAATATTATTCGTCAAAGTTTCGAATTGTATCAAGCAGTTTGTCCAAGGATAATTGAATTGAGATGAGCTTGCCAAAAATTTCGAAGATCGATCATTCTAGCGCATAATGGAAGAGAAGTGGTGGAATATTTGACTCAAGTGGTACATATCTATGAAACAACGAGTTAATATTCGTCTGAATATAAATTGGACTCACAAAATTGAATTTGGATTATGAGTTTCATAAGAAATCTGTTTCCAATAAAATATTATGAACATTTTGAAAAATTGAATGAACCAAGTTTACAAGTTTCTAGTATACTAGAATTTAGTGAATGAAAAAGGCTAAACATTAATTTCTATAAGTGTAGTTTTGAAGAAATCAAATAAGTAAAAATAATGCATGGACCAACTATTCAGAATATTCTTGAAGTGCAAGAACACTTTCGCTCCCCCTATGTACGACAGTGTACAAGAAGTAAATTTATAAAGCCTTAGTTTGAAGTTGAGTATCTATTTAACAACCGTCACATCATTTCAACTATTTTACTTCTTATCATGCATAAAATTGACTATTATATTCTACAAGATTTACATTTGTGTCATGGATCAAAAATTCTTTAAATGGTACTAAGTGAGGGAGGTTTGACTGCAAGTATAGAAAGATTTAGTTTTAATAAAACGTGGTCCATCACTGCTCAAAATGAAGAATGACACAAAAATATGGTTCAAAGAAGGTAAAGATCATATAAGCGTATAAGCTGTCGCTCTGCAGGTGGAATAATTTTAATTCTTAATAATTACCACGTTATAATACCATTAGAAAGCCATAAAGTTTCCTGAATTAAATCTTTTTGATTTTGTCATTTCAATACACTATTTGTAAAATTGCAAATTGAATATAATATCGAAATGGGACCCCGCCTACGCCTTTCAAAGTAATTTCGGCCAACCGACAAGGCCTACGTGCTCCGTTTTTGGACCCCAATTGAAGCATAAGACGTCCTTCGGACGACCATATAAACGATCGTAAGTACACGTAGCTCTGAAACAGCGAACCACTTACATATTTGGTACTGTATACGAGTACGGGCCTGACAATTTAAAGTAAAATTACATTGAAACGATCAATTAAGGAAGACCCCTCGAGTTGACAACAAAGAAATTAGGTATAAAAAAGAGTTACTCACGCTTTAAAACTACCTTTGGTGAATTTGAAGAATACAAAATACGTAAAAAGCGTATCTCAGTACTCATCGCGAACATTATCAGTAAAAAACTAATTATCGTTGAAGCAGTTCTAGGGGTTTATACGCTATTAGTGTGCGGTTTTGGACATACATAAGTTCATAAAAAAAACATTGATTATATTTAGATAGTATGATAGATAGATAGATATACTGCATTTGATCCATTATATCTTTACAGATGTGAATCACGTTACAAAAAAGAGACCTATAACCTACCCTAAAAACCTTAGCACTATCTATTAACTATTTTAAAGTTCATTTAAGTCTCCATCATTCATGAACTCTTTAACACTATAATAGCATTTTCTAAGTAAAAACCTTTTTAACAATTTTTTTTGTTTCACAATATGCCTACTTTTAAAATCTTAAGGTAATTTATTCCAGATTGTTAGTATAAAATGAGTAACATTTTTCTGTATATATGTGAGAGTTGTTTTTTCAGCACTACGTCTTGCCTCTAGTATTATATTCATGTTTCAATAGAAAATATTTAAAATCATTATAATTATTGATTATATACATTACACATTCATATATATGTATAAACTATACAAAGATAGTATTTTATTCGCAATAAAAACGCCTTTACATGAGTCATCAGGTCTCAATCCAAAAATACTTCTCAATTCTTTTTTGAAGAATGAAAATTCTATCAGCTTCAACCGAATTCGCCCTGAAGAAAATTCCATACCTGAGCCTGGACTGCACATAGGCATGGTACGCTGTCAGTGCCGCATCAATACCAATAGTTCTTGACAGACCTCTTAAAGCATAGCAATATCTTGTGCCAGGCCCGTGGCCACATGTTCAATTTGTGACCTCCAATTTAGGTTCTGATCAATGTGCACTCCTAGGAATGATATGGACTCTTCAGCTGCAATGTATTTATTGTTATATGTTACATTCAAAACATCCTGTTGACTCCCATCTCTGAATAAAATCACCTTTGTTTTGCTGAAGTTCATTTCAAAGTCATTATTTATAAACCATTCATCTATGTTTTTTAAGTCCTCCTCCAAACGAGCCTTACATTCATTAGCGTTGGTACCTGAACAAATCACCGTTACATCATCAGCAAACATTATAGTATTATTTGCTGTGACTTGTATTAAATCGTTGGTGTAGATTATATACAGTAGTGGGCCTACTATAGAGCTTAGGGGGACACCTCTCTCTATTTGTATGGCATTAGAGATTATTCGTTTTCCATCTGTTCCCCTCTCTACCGTCCTTTGTATCCTATTTGTTAAGTATTATGTAAATAGCTCTAATGCAGTGCCTCTTATTCCATATTTTTCCATTTTTTTTCAGCAATATATCATGATTCACTCTATCGAAGGCTTTTGATAGGTCCAAACAGAGTGCTGCTGTTTTTTGATTTGCGTTGAGAGATTTTATGGTTGAATTTAATGCTTGATATATAGCATTTATTGTTGATCTTCCCCGTCTGTAACCACATTTTTGTTCTACCAAAATATTTTCTGCCTCAAGAAATTTTATTATCTTATCAAAAATTATTCTCTCAAGAATTTTATTCATATTAGAGAGAATAGATATTGGTCGGTAATTATCATAGTTGTTCATATCTCCCTTCTTGTGTATTGGTTTTATCCAAGCTTCTTTAAGGACTTGTGGATATTTCCCTGTTTCTAATATTGAATTAACTATATGTGTTAATGGTTTTGTCAACAATGGAGCACTGATGTCAATGGGAATCTCATCATATCGCACTGATTTTTTATTCCTTAACTGCACGATGTAGTTGTACATTTCTTGCTCTAAAACACATGATCTTATGTTCAAAACTTCATTGGTTATTTGCTTGTCATTCTTAGTGATTTTTAAAAAGTTTATATTATCTCATTCAAAATGGTTTTTTCATCTTTGTTAGGAAATGTCTTGAATAATGTATTCATGTCCTTTACCTGTTTTGTTGCATTATTGATTAGTGTCCAGGTAGCTTTGGCTTTATTTTCGGATTTTTCAATATATTCTCTCTTTGAATTTATTTTAGCTTGTTCTACGACTTTTTTCAATATTTTTGAATATTTTTTATAATATTCTTGTGATACCATTCCGTCTACCATTTTTTCATAAAGCTCCCTTTTGTGTTTACTCGATATTCTAATACCCATTGTAATCCATCCCACATCTGGACAGTAAACTCAACTGGAGGAAACATATAGATAGGACTCTTTCCAGAGGCACAGCGGCTATGTGGACCTGCAAAAGACTCTTTGGAAAGACCTGGGGCATGAAACCGAAAATGGTACTGTGGTTATACACTGCGGTAGTACGCCCGATTGTCACCTATGCGTCTCTAGCATGGTGGACAAAAACCGAAGAGGTCACCACACGCAACCGGCTGCAAAAACTGCAAAGGCTGGCCTGCATTGGTGTTACGGGAGCTATGCGTACAGCTCCCACAGCAGCGCTTGAGGTCATACTCGATCTGCCTCCCTTACGTATACATGTGAAGAAATGCAGCCTGCTGGGAGCAATGAGAATATCCCTTAACGGGAAACTCCTACCTGGAAACTGGGTTGGACATATGAGGATACTGAATCAACTGGATTCAAAACTCTTGGCAAAACCATCGGATGTTATGCCAACTATCTTCGATTTCGAAACGCCCTTTGAAACGGTAATAGCTGACCGTGCTAGTGCAATAAATTTCGTTAATCGTTTGGACAAAAAGTCTTCCATATGGTTTACCGATGGATCAAAAACAGAGAGAGGCACTGGCATTGGGGTATATGGACCTAAACTGAGGATCTCTAAATCCCTGGGAAGTGAACCCTCTATTCTACAGACCGAAATAATGGCTGTTTACGTATGCGCTCAGGAGTGCCTCAAAATGAACCTCAAAGGGGCGCATATCTACATCACCACGGACAGCCAGGCCACGCTGAGGTCCCTGGAATCACAAAGCCAGGGATCTCTACTGACATGGGAGTGCCGTAATACCATAAAGCAACTGGCCAGAGGCAATAAAGTGCCTCTACTGTGAGTGCCAGGGCATTGTGGTGTTGAAGGAAATGAAAAAGCCGATGAATTTGTAAAAAGTGCATCAAGGTTAACACCTGCTGGACCTGAGCCTTTCTGTGGTCTTGGAAAAGACCAATATAAGGCAGCGGTTCAACAATGGGAGTTGGATAATAGAGTAACCCTCTGGAGAAACACTCCTGAACTCACGCAGTCAAAGAAGTTCGTGAAGATTTCACAGACCTATGCCAGAAAGCTCCTGAAGCTGTCACGAGCTGAGCTTCGGGTGATGGTTGGACTGCTGACAGGGCACTGTCAGCAGATGATATTTGTAGGCTCTGTGGATCAGAAGCAGAAACAGCTGAACACATGGTATGCAAGTGTCCAGAGTTGGCGGGACTAAGAACCACTCATATGGGGAAACCTGTCCTGGATACCCATGAGGTAACGGCCAAGGCCCCCAAGGATGTTGTCGGGTTTATCAACACCATTGACGACCTCCTTGGGTTTCAATGAATGGGTAGGGTAGAGAACAAAAGATCTACATGGTCGCAGTTCCCGGAAGGCTAACCGAGCCACAACGACCCCGGTTCAAAATAATAATAATAATAATAATCCATCCCACATTACTGCACCTTTTTTGAATGCATTTTTTATATGGAAAGTTCTGATCCATTTGTGCTCCTATAGTATCTGATAGCAGTTCATATGCTCTGTCTGAATCTGACTCTGACAGTACACCATCCCAGACATACCCCTGCAAGCAACAGAAAAAATCTTTCAGTTTAGTTTTAGTAAAAAATCTCCTTTCAGGCATTATATCAATATTAGTTTTAATGGAAAAATCAGTTTCCACCGCAATAAACTATGACATGTGGTCTGAAAGAGCTGATGTTATATTTCCATTATGTCTGAACTTATTGGTATTTACAAATATGTTGTCAATTAGTGTACTAGTGTTATTGGTGATTCTAGTAGGGCTCAAAATTGTTTGTTTATAATTAAAAGTTATCAGCAGATCCATAAACGAGATCTTGGAGTTATCATTACCCATAAGATTTATATTGAAGTCTCCACATATAATTACAGTATAATTTTGAATTTACTGTTTATTTCATCAAGAACTTGTTCTAGGGTTTTCAGAAAAATTTGCACAATTCCCAAGCATGTCCTTTAAATATTTAAAACAACCAACTTTCTAGTTCTACTTACAATACATGATATCTCAATTTCACATTCAATACTTAAATCCCTAATAAATGATACTTCTTGAATGAATGATTGAACCCCCATGAATAGACTCTTCACGTGTGTAGCAGGATTTAACTTGATAGGTTTCCACTTGCAACATATCCACTTCATATTTATTGAGCCAATGCTCTGTTAGACACAGCAAATCTGGGACCTGTTTTAAAGATTTTATATATATTTCTAGTTCTGGGATTTTGTTTCTAATACATTGTATGTTTTGATGTAGTATATTGATAAATGTATTTACTTCTCGTGGTTGAGATATTGTCTTAGATGGAGAAAATAATTGATACTCATACCTTTGCCCCATTTGTTTGGATCCATTACACTTTCCTTTGATTCAAGTGGTACATAAAGTTTGAAAGAACTTTTGTACATATCCTTTTTCGTTTTCATTTCTTCACATGAAATATCTATGTTAAATGTTTCGGTAATATAATTTTTTACTTCTTCTACTGTAGTTCTCGGTTTCAAACCAGTAAGGAAGAGGCAGCTTAGTTGTTTGGCAGCCATTAATCTAGTTGTTTCTATTTCTCCTTTGACAGGTTTGTTTTGTAGGATTTTTCTGTAGACTACGGTTTTCCAATTAGGATCTTCATTCAATTTAAGGTTTTTCATTTGTTTATTCATAAGAACAGCTTCACTTGTACAATTGTCATGAATTTTTGGAATATTATCGTTACTTCCATTTTCACTATTATTCTATGGTGTTCTATGGCCCTTTCATGAGTATTGCTCGACAACTACTTTGGACCAGCTCAGTATTTATAATTACTTTGTAGCTCCTGAAGAAGAAAAAAATTGATTTCCGAAGGCCCGAGAATTGCTGAATAAAAATTGAACACCCAACTGACTGCATTCTAGTTATATTTCCCTTATAATATAGGTAATATAAGACACCCCTTGTCGAGTGTAAAAGCTTTCTAGATTCGCTTGCAGTAATGGATCAATCCCCATCAATTCGATACTTTCTGACTTATTTTTCTCACTAGAGTCCTGTTATTGCCGTTTTCTTTCCATCCAGTGGTACTTATCATTTTTAAATCCTCCTTCACTTTCTTCAGTCACTTAGATCTGGGTCATCCAACCTCCTGGTTCCCAATGCAGCACTGGGCAGACCATTGAATGCTCTCCTCTTCTCCATACATGGCCCAGCCATTTTATTCCATGCTTCCTCATTCCTTTCACTATATCTTCGCCGGTAATTTCTCTCAGTTTTTCATAGTTCATCCATTGCCTGTATTCATTGTCGTCAACTTTCATTGCCCCTAGGATTGTTCTCATTCCTCTTCGTTCAACTATTCTTAATTCCTCTTCTTCTTTTCTGACATTGTCATCGCTTCTGCTCCATACATCATCACCGGTCTAATCATTGTGTTAGTTGTGTTTAGTGGTCCTCGTTAATGGTTTACTCTCTAGTAGTGTCTTATTGGCATGGTACGCCCTATTAGCTGTCATTATTGTTGCGTCTATTTCTGATCTCCGTTCACCGTTCCTGTAAATGGTGACCCCAGATAGTAGAACTTCTCCACCTCCTTAAATTAGTATTCCCCCATTTTGATGATTCTGTTTTAACATTTCTTTCAAAATCTCTTCATCTTTATATTACTGCTGTTTATTATTAATCCTATCTCTTCACCTTCTGTTTTTATTTCCAGTAGCATTCGTTTCATAATTTTTCTTCTCTTCGTTACTATGACTATGTTGTCTGCATACGTGGCTATTTGGCCTACGCTCGTTCTTATATTCTCCTTACGTACGTTCCGCATAACATACTCTAGGGCTAAATTGAACAGTGTTGTTGAGAGGCCGTCACTTTGTCTTAAAGTTCTATTAACTATGAAGTCTTCTGTTTCTTCTTTACTTGTGAGTATACTCGCTTTCGACTGGTTCATAGTCATTATAATTGATCTTTTTAACTCAGCTTCTAACCCCTTTTTTTTTTTAGTCCAGCCATCAATTTACTCCTTTTGACTGAATCGGTCCAGCCGTTCAGCAGCAGTTGAGTCACATACACATACACACACATATATATATATATATATATATATATATATATATATATATATATATATATATATATATATATATATATATATATATATATATATATATATATATATATATATATATATATATATATATATATATATATATATATATATATATATATATATATAAGTATATATATATATATATATATATATAGGTATATATATATATATATATATATATATATATATATATATATATATATATACGTATGTAATTATGTTTTGTTTTTTTTCCACCTATAACACGAGATTGATACGTGAAAAAAAAAAGTGAGTACGGCGTTCGGCTAGTTGGATAGTAGTCGCAGTTAGAACTAGTTGAAATCAGATGTACAGCGAATTCAGTTATGGAGTTTGTATTGGAAAGAATCGAGAAGCTCAAACTAAAACGAAAATTTTTTTTTGAACAAAATGTGCTATGTGCTCTTTTATTTTACCCAGATACTGTATGAACCAGAAAAAATCTTTTTAAAACAATCTTGGTTAGATAGCTTTCTCTCTTTCTCAGAGAAACTAATTATTTTGTTTTAATATTTTCTACGGTTTTCAGTAAGCGCTATAATAAGCATAATTGCATGATCGGAAGTATGTTGTACTTTTCCAAATAACCTCCCATTTATTGAACTACAAACAACTCAAATATTTTTTGACAGCACAGGAAGGAGACTTATTGGTCGCAAATCTGAATAAGACTCATCAGGTAGACACCAGTAGAAAGAGAACAGTTGATCACCTAACACAGAAACTCACAGCAATACGGTAATATCATCTTTATCATTCTTAACTTTATTCCATCTAGTCCAGCAGAGACTAAATCGATTTTACCAACTAGCTGCATTACAGTAACAGTGATTTTCATGAGAGTAAAGAAGTCTTCATGCAGTCTTTTAGAACTAAAGTAATGTATCAAAACAATGGTTAATAATAACAATTTTCACATTTATTAAATGAAATAACGCACGATGCACGTTTCGGTGATACTTCACCTTCTTCAGATGCTAAAGGCTAACTAACTATTTTTCTCCCTAATATCAAAAACAAGAAATAAATAGATGACAAATTGTGGAGAAACATAGTTAGTTTGCCTTTAGCATCTGAAGAAAGTGAAGTTTCACCGATACGTGCATCATGCGTTATTACATTTAATAAATGTGTCAATTGTTATTATTACCCACTGTTATAGTATGTTTATTAATTAACACCATGTATCGGCCCAATCAATCCAAAAAAACTAATGTAAAGTTATGAATAAGATCTACGTCAGACTTTGGATTGACTGCTTTATCAAAGAAGAAGCTCTCTATTTCATTAACATTTTTCAAATTTTCCGCGATTTCACTAGTTTTCCCTCGACATACTCCATTTTGTTTTAACTTTAAACAGATTTGCCTCGAGGAATTCTGTTTATTTTTCAATTACCGTCTGAGATGAGCATGGTTTTCCGCTGAAATGGCCCTTCCTACTTCATTTCTCAACTGAACAATGTTTTTGTTATTAATATCCTAAATTTTCATACAAATCAATATTAATAACTGAGTACCGAGATGTGTTTATTTTCGATTGAGGTGAGTAATACAACTATGATTACACTTAAGAGAGAATGAATCTCATTTCGATATCAAGTAATTTCACCTATAGGTATCATACATACTTTGTTATAGAGCATTCATGATATAGTTTAAATTCTGTATTAATAACGAAGTTATTATTATCATAAACACATGAGGAGAAAGGTACGATTGCTTATTCTGATCTTGTAAAATCTCATGTATAAATTCTAAATGTCTGTCAATTCTGGTATAATATCTGGGTGCTCGTGGGTGATCACACCCATCTGCCCAAGACACGACTCCATATTGAAAGTCACCACAAAATAATGGTGATCCGATGCTATATAAGCACGAATTTGTTGAACTTGTAGGTCCCTTGGTGCACATAAGGCTATTGTCTAAATACCTGAAATTGAATTGAATTGGCATTTACTTGGTGATAGTTCATATTCATAACTTCATAAAGAAACGAAAAACTAACTTTTCACAGGTTTAAATAAAACTTAATGAGTAAACGTGTTTCGTCATAACATTGACTTCATCTCGTACAAAATAATGGTATCACAAAACAATCTATTTATACGAAAAAATGAACACAGGGGGACTCTTAGAGAAACTAAATAACAATAAGCAATTCATTCAGAGCTATTGCTAGGTACATTGAACAGATTAAGAAGAGGAGAAGGGTTTACTTCAATCTGGTCGTTAACTGAATTACCGGAATTTTTATATTCATTAATGTATAGGGATTCTCAACAGTTGATTTTGTGGAGACTATTTTCCTACTGTAATATATTAAAATTGTGATTGAAGGTATGGTTTTCTTGAATAACATGACACGCATAATTAGAGTCCGTTTTCTGCGTAATATAGCTACGTTGGTGTTCGTGTATTCGAGTTTTGAAATTTCTAATTGTACGTCCTATATAGAATTTTTCGCAATCGTTACAGTCAAGTTTATAAACACTCGTACGTTCATCTCTATGGATTTTTGATTTGTTGTTTTTAACTAATTTTCCAATGCTATTGTTGGTTTTATATGAAACTTTGAAATTTTGTTTATGAAGAAACAATTTCAGGCTTTCGGACGGTTTGCCCAAGTATGTTAAACTTTTATAGACTGTATTTTTCTCAGATATATGTGGGTAAACTTCTGAAATTACCATTTTGTATTTTTTCCTCTGAATGAAAGTGTCAATCATATTGGGTGAATAACCATTATTTCAAAACTCGAATACATTATTTATTAACGTAACAAGGCCGATATGTAGCAAATAACGGATGAGGTTGGATATTGGAATCCGAGGCGCAGCCGAGGATTATAACTAACCGAATCCGTTATTTGCGTATCGGCCGTGTGTCGTTAAAAATTTTTCGTAATCCCGTTGAAAGATTATATTTTGATTCCGAAGAAAGCCCGTTCCTCGCAATTCTAAAGAAAAATCACAACGTCGTGCACTCTGTTGTCATGGAACAGTTTGACAGTTTATAAACAACGTCGGTTTTTTGTGTTCTCAAGTTCGCTTTAACGACGACCATGGATGAAATTGATGAAATTGAGGAACATAATCGAATTCCTTTAGAAATATAGGGAGAATCATGTGCAGTGCAGCGAGTGTTGATTAACTGCCGAAAATAACTCAAGAGCGATATGAAAAAAAATATGAAAATTTTGAAATGTGGCGTAAAAGCAAGAATGTAAAGGTGGTTAATGAAGATATATCATTAGCCTTTGCGAAATGAAAACAGAGGTTTATTCTCCCAACTCGCTGTGGACCAAGATTTCAATGTTGTTATTGTAAGCAGAATGATGTTTTGAAATAAATATTTGAACAAGTTTAGTGATTTCTTAACGGCCGCCGGCCGTTATGAAATTATAACGGCCGGCGGCCGTTAACACTAACTTTTCAATTGTCATCTGAATACCGTTAAATCAAAATAACAGTATGGGATTACGAAAAATCAAAATAACAGTATGGGATTACGAAAAAACACAAACGTAGCTATATTAAGCAGAAAATGGACTCTAATTATGCGTGTCATCTTATTCAAAAAAAACCACACTTTCAATGACAATTATTATATATTAGTTAGAAAATAGTCTCCACAGAGTCAACTGTTGGGAATCCCTATACATCAATAAATATAAAAATTCCGGAAACCTAGTTAACGACCAGATTGAAGTAAACCCTTCTCCTCTTCTTAATCTGTTCACTGTACCTACCAATAACTCTGAATTAATTGCTTATTGTTATTTATTTTCTCTAAGAGCCCCCCTGTGTTCAATTTTTCGTATAAATAGATAGTTTTGTGATACCATAATTAAGTACGAGATGAAGTCAAGGTTATGACGAAACGCGTTTACTCATTAAATTCAATTTAAACCTGTGAAATGTTATTTTTTTGTTTCTTTATGATGTTATAAATACCTGAAACGTTGTGGACACTCTGCATTAGTAACATAAGGATCACTGATACATTCACGACGTTGAGTGGGGTGATCATCTGGATACAGCCCTTCCCAAACAAGAACAGTAATTTTATTTGGATTGCATTCTTCAGTTAAGTCATCTTTGTGAACATCATATATTATAGATGCAAAACTTGCTTTATTAAATGTGCTAATTTGTTCATTCAGACGGACTAGAGCTATATCGTGTAGCATCTTCTCAGGGTCAAATTTATCATGGATAAAATATTTTTCTATCTTTCGCATATATTGAGTGGATTCGTTAAATTTAGCAAATCGTTCGGAATTCTCATCAATAACAGGAATTCCGAGCACTGCAGTATCTGGTAGAATACTTGAATTGAAACAGTATGCTGCGGTAAGGATCCATATCGACGCTATCACGGAACCACAACAAATATGAACAGATTTTCTCACATTTCTGAGGGATACCACGAAATAATTTTCTTTCAAGTTGCATTTGGCTTCTGTTCCTCTGTAATATCTAATTTGATTCATTTTTCCATGGGCTACATATTTTACTGGATTAAGGGATGATACAGTTGGTTTGGCTTCACTGAAAGTATCTACTATTTCAGGTAAATTTTCAGGAAAAACATATACAATTCTTAGAGCAGAAGTAATGAGTAAAAAATTAAACATATTGAGACAACGATATTGACTTCTTATTGTCAAAAAATCAAATGTCAACTCTGTGACACAAACTACAGAATTTATTGACTATTGAAGAAGTCCACGCCCTACTTGAGATTTAGTTTCACTGGATAATTTTCTATTATGGTAAAGAATTGCATTTATGATTTAATAATGGACCAGGCATTATATTAGAGCAGAAAAAGAATGACTCTGTGACAAAAATAGTAGCTGGATACTGCTTGTGCCATTTCACGAAAAACAGTCAGTTCATAAATTTTGTTTTGGATACGTGACTATCATTTATTGATACATTTATCCTAAAATTTAAGACTAGTTTTTATAAATGAATGTATATATATATATATATATATATATATATATATATATATATATATATATATATATATATATATATATATATATATATATATATATATATATATATATATATATATATATATATAAATATATATATATATATATATATATATATATATATATATATATATATATATATATATATATATATATATATATATATATATATATATATATATATATTAATATATATTAAATATAATTTATTTATTTATTAAAATATATATTTATATATTTATATATATTTATATATATATATATATATATATATATATATATATATATATATATATATATATATATATATATATATATATATTATTTATATATGTATAGAGATTACATATATATATATATTTTATATATATATATATATATATATATATATATATATATATATATATATATATATATATATATATATATATATATATATATATATATATATATGAAAAAACTTGGTTCACGGAATGAACCGCGTAAAAGATTTTGAAAAAATCTCGACGTTTCGGCTCCTTTTGCGAAGCCATCTCAGGAGAATTAGAAGGGAAATAATTCAAACTCGTGGCCTCAATCTGCCTACTCCACGAATCGAATTTAGGAGGAATCGGAAAACAATACGATTGCGTGGTCTCAACCTGCCTACTCCACTAACCGTATTGCTTCCTGTCAACTCTGAAGTCTCAGTCTGCCTACTCTTCAGAGTCAACTGACGGGCCGATCGTCGCGTGGCCGTATTTATAGGGGAAGGGGGTGGGTACTCACGCTCATCAGTGCGGGAAGCACTCTGATTGGGCGTTACATGGCGACCACTGAGAAGTGGTTTCCATGCTGATGGGAGTCTGTGACTGTCATCTCTGGTGTTCAAACAATTTGGACGTTTTTCTATTTCTACAGCTTCACGGATAATTCGGGAGTAGAAAGATCGGACGGGAGCAATAGTTCCGGTAATGGGGAAATCGATAATGTGGCCTGATTGGGCGTGATGCTGGTCTAGGGCGTTGGCGCTAACTGAGTGGCTTACCTAAAGTGAATGTTCCATGGAACGGACCTGAATTCGTCGGTTCGCTTGGCCTATATTGGAACGAGGGACAATTGGAAACAGGGAATCTCATAAACACCGTGATTTTCGGTAGGAATTTTTTCCTTGACGGATCTGAGCAGATGGGAGATTTTTTGGTGAGTAGTGAATATTGTTTTGATGTTTGTGTTTTTGAGAGATCTTGCGAGCTTATCTGTTACTCCTTTGATGTAAGGAAGAAATAATTTAGGTGTAGATTCTTGTTCAGTGGGATTGGAAGGTGGTAGAGGTAGGGTGATATTTATGTGTTTGCGTATGCTCTTGTCGATTTGATATGTGTTGTAACCGTTCCGTAATAATATATGTTTTAGAGTTTTGAGTTCTGATTCACGGTGTTCGTCGTCAGATAGTCGAATGAAGCGGTAGATTTAGGGTATTAACTACAGAGTTTAAGTTGGGAAGGATTGGTGGTGAGACTGGGCACTCAGATTAACGGTTATTGTATGAGTGGGTTTACGATATAAACTGAATAGGAGAAGCCTTTGTGATGGAAGTTTTTTTGATCATGAAATCGAGGAATGGCAGAGACCCATCGTTTTCCACTTCCATTGTGAATTGGATACTTGGATTGTATGCCATTCAATAATGATTCAAGAAGTGGAGCAACGAGTCTTCGCCATGGGGCCAAGATCGCAAAAAAGACATCGTCTACATAACGTAGCCAGCATGATGGTTTAAGGTTGAATGACGAGAGAGCTTGGGTTTCGAAATGTTTTTCCATGAAAAATGTTGGCTATGAATGGGGGAGAGAGGGGATCCCATTGGGGGCCCCTTGATTTTGTCTGAAGAAATTTGCCTTGAAAGATGAAATAAGTGTTGGCCATGCAGTGTTTGATCAGGGATAGGTTGTCTGGGATATTTGATGTTTCGTGTCTAGGATGGAAAGTGTTTCTTCAATGGGGATATTTGTGAATAAGGAGACAATATCAAAACTAACAAGGAGAAATCAGTTGGGGTAATATCAATACTTTGAGGGAGTTCTATGAAGTGAAAAAGAGTTTTGACGTATGACTGGGTTTTGTTCGGCAAGGGGTTTGAAGGGTTTTTGGCGAGATATTTCGCAAGAGGATGTGTTGGACAATTGTAAGCGCTGACAATGGGTCGAAAGTGGAATATTGGGCTTGTGAACTTTGGGTAGACCATAAATTCGAGGGTTCTAGAAGATTTTTCTTCTTGGGATTGAGACTTTTTTATTTCAGGTGGGAGATTCGATTGGTTGATACGAGATCTTGGTGGTTTTTCTCCAGGTATGTTGTCGGGTCATGAGTGATACGCTTATAGTCGGGGGTGTCAAGAAGATTGGACATTTTATCGAGGTAAGAAGAAAGTGTTAAGAATGAAGTGGCATTGCCTTTATCGGCTGGGAGGACGACTATATTTTGGTCATTGTAAAGTTCTTTGAAGATTGCCTCTCAGAAAAAGTGAGGTTGCGACGGGGTGGCCGACTTGTACGAAGAATTTTGGCGATGTCATGCCTGGCAGTTTCCGCTTGATCTGTTGGAAGATGGAAATTGCTTCTTCTGTTTGGGAGATGATAGTTTCTATGGGGATGGAATTTAGGTGTGATGGAATAGTTGAAGCCTTTCGAGAGTGCTTTTGTTGCGATCTCGAAATTGGAGTGTCAGAATAATTGTGAACAATGGAGGAGGTATAAGATGAAGATGATTTTTGTGGTTTTTGGGAATTTATGAGTTTAGCTAGTTTATTTTTTCTGGGTTAAGGTCTTTTGGTCGGAAGATGTTGTGCCTTGGAGTTGGATAGGCGATCAAAAGTATCCCATACGATTGGATGGATGTGGAAAGAGTGAAGGTGATGGAAAGTTTTGAGAAGTTAGTTTCGTTACGTGTGATTTAGGTTGCGTATGGTAGTGTGAATGGAATCTCTAAGGAGGGCAAACTTGTTCTATTGAGAATTCGGGTTATGGAGGGGGATTTTTGTATGGTGCTTGAGCTGTAGAAATTTGGGAATGACACGATGGTCACGAATGATCATTTCAGAAAGTGAGGTCACAGAGGAGACGATGTTTTCGGGATAAAAGGGAAGAATAGATTTTGTGATTGAAGAAATTCCTCTCCGTAGAGGCGTATAAAATGTTCGAAAGATTTCCCGCGGGTCGGAAGTATTTTTGAAAAACTTGTTCACGGAATGAACCGCGGTAAAAGATTTGAAAAATCTCGACGTTTCGGCTCCTTTTGCGAAGCCATCTTCAGGAGAATTAGAAGGGAAATAATTCAGACTCGTGGCCTCAATCTGCCTACTCCACGAATCGAATTTAGGAGGAATCGGAAACAATACGATTGCGTGGTCTCAACCCTGCTACTCCACTAACCGTATTGCTTCCTGTCAACTCTGAAGTCTCAATCTGCCTACTCTTCCAGAAGTCAACTGACGGGCCGATCGTCGCGTGGCCGTATTTATAGGGGAGGGGGGTGAGTACTCACGCTCATCAGTGCGGGAAGCACTCTGATTGGGCGTTACATGGCGACCACTGAGAAGTGGTTTCCATGCTGATGGGAGTCTGTGACTGTCATCTCTGGTGTTCAAACAATTTGGACGTTTTTTTTCTATTTCTACAGCTTCCACGGATAATTCGGGATTTGAAAGATCGGACGGGAGCAATAGTTTCTTGTATTGGGGAAATCGATAATGTGGCCTGTTTGGGTGGTGATGTTCGGAAAAGGGCGTTGGCGATATCTGAGTGTCTTACCGAAAGTGAATGTTCCTTGGCACGGACCTGAATTCGTCGGTTCGTTTGTCCTATATAGAACGAGGACAATTGGAACAGGGAATCCTCAAAAAAAACACCGTGATTTTCGTTAGGAATTTTATCCTTGACGGATCTGACGCAGATGGAGATTTTTTGTTGAGTAGTTGAAATATTGTTTTGATGTTTGTGTTTTTGAGAGATCTCAAATACTTCCGACCCGCGGAAATCTTTCTGAACACATATATGTATATATATATATAAACATATATATATTATAATATATATATATATATATTATATATATATAATATATATATATACATTATAATATATATATTAATATATATATAATATATATATATATATATATATATATAAGATATATATATAATGTATATATATATATATATATATATATATATATATATAAATATATTATATATATATTACATATATAATATATATATATATATATATATATATATATATATATATAATATATATAATATATATATATATATATATATCCGTAGCACTATTTTGATTCCGTACATTTTAGCGTTAACACATATCATTTTGATTTTGTATATAGGATGCAAAATAGTTTTTGACGATTTCTGCGAGATAAATTAACTCTATAAAGCAAACGATTTTTAGTGAGATGCCTTTCTGTTCGTCCCTTGAGTCTACCATATTATTTTGGTTCAATTTACTGCAACCAAAACATACGTTATGTGTAAAAGTAAAGGAGTCAAAATCGTTCACTGAATGTAAAATAATATTCAATTTTAGTTCACACTATCTACGCTAGGGGCAAAATAAATATACGCTGAGAGTATATTCATGTTCGATCCCTCACACTTTGCGTACTATTTTGACTCCTAAAATCGGCAACACTGTGATGCAGGCAATCGTACATAAATACACGGGAATCTTATGTTTCCATGTAAGTGATGCTGAAATGAAAACTTAAGCTTACGGCATATTTCGCATTTGTGAAGTGTTTCTCAATATTAAAACAATACAATTGTTTTATTATATTATTATTATTATTATTATTATTATATACATTTATGAATGTTTCGTAGACAACTTAAATAAGGACTTTTTATAACTGATGTAATATTTTTTTGAAAATTTCTTGAATTTCCAGGCAGAAAAATATTTATTGTACAGAGATTGTAAATTTTGAACACATTTCGTTATTGTTTTGCGAAACCAAAGATGTCATTATCAATATATTAAGAATATTTATTTTCACATAAAGTGAACACGAAAAATTGTTCAACAATAAAAAAAATTATGGGTTATGGCCACATTTCATGTTCCTAAAGTCCAAAAATTTAGTAAAAGTTGAATGAAAATTCAATAGCATAATGACTTTTCTGTGAATAACAGGAAACTACTGTAGCTACGCAAAACTAAGGACGAGATTTTCACTTAAATTTTTCTACAATAATGATTTCGCTGCATACAACTCCGTTATTTGTACCTGCAAGAGGTGAAAATGCAAAATGGTACTCAAGTCGTGTTTTCCGCCCGATTTGGGCATCTAGCGAAAAACAGTTTGTTTAATAGTTTTGCCTAGTATATTCAATTCGAAAAAAATTAGGTCCATTTGAAATGAACAGTTTAAACATAAGAAGAAAATCACTCTCTCAGTTTTCCATTTGTGAGATCTGTTCATTAATTTTGACTAATAAATCAGTATGAAATCTAGAGCAGTATCAAGCTGGATATTTCATATTTTTCACAATTCCGGAATTTTGCCGTAAAATACTTTCAAAAAAAGGTTATTCTTCATAAATAATTTTCATTTTTCACAAATCGACCAAAAGTTAAAATATCAAGAAGTAATATTCAAAAAACTACCAATGTGTGTTCTTTTGTTTAATAATCACTGTAAATTAGTATGCGTTTTCATAAATTCCATATTATTTTGGATATTTATTTTACCAATGTTTAAATTAACGTTTTCTTAATACGTAGGCAGCAGATGTACTACCGCGCGATATTTCTCGAATGAAAAATAATAGAAATCAACTTCATACACATTTCGGAATTCATTATAAAGGTTTTTGGCCTACGAAAAAAAAGATTTATTGGGTAATTCCTTATTAGAAGCGTCTTTATTAGTGATAAGTTATTATTATTAGAAAAAAGTTTACACTAATATAGTGGACACTAATAACAAATAATTATCGAAAAGTTTGAAGAAATAGTTTTTCTTGAATATATGGAAAATAAATTAACTTTTCAATGAAAAAAATACTAACGTCAAGAAGGAGTAATTTAGAATGATGTCACCATATTTAAGATAGGATCATTAATTTTTCTGTGAAAAACCAATTCATTTTCCAATGTATAGCAAATAAGCCCTAGGCTGAATTGTTTATAATATTACTAAAATCACACGCTGCATCGCGTTATAAAATTATTCATTCTTCTTTACTAATGGACTTTTGAAAGAAAATAAGTTTTTGAAGAGAAAACTCATTTTCTTCAACTATAAATAATTGTGTTTCAATTAGTTGATTACTTTAACATGAAAATTACTATACATTTTTCTTTTAAATTACATAATAGAGCAAAATCAGTTCAAGTTGATAAAATATAATAAAGAGATTCTGATATTTATTTGTATCTCTTTAGAATTAAGTCAAGTATACTCTAATTTTTGTAATTATAACATAAATAAGTTATATACATTTTTCTGAATTAAAATAACATAAAAAAATTTTGAATTTTCTCAAATAAAAAATTTCATGAAAATTACATTTCAAAATAGCTACTAAATCTTCAGCAAATATACTATTAAAAAATAGAAAAAGAATTTTCTAGGTAAAATTGTAAACATCAATATTAAAAAAAAAGATTATTGACAATTTAGCAGCTACAGCTGTATTTGGAATTCAAATTTTATGAAAATTTTTTCTTTTGAAAATTTTAACATTTTTGAAGTAATTTTTTTCAATTTAGGAAAACATATAACTGATTAATCTTATTATAACAAAAACAAGAGTATACTTTACTCTATTCTCAAGAAATTCGAATAGGTGTTTGATATTTTTTTAATTATAGGTAGGTAACTAATTTTGCTCTATAATGTAATTTATAAAAAAAATTATAGTAATTTCCATTTTAATATTGAATCAATCAACAAGTGAATACTCAATTTTTAATGAATAAAAGAAATGAGTTTTCTCTTCAAAACTCTTCTTTTGTTTTTAACAAAAGCCCATTAGTGAAGAAATTATAAACATTTTTATAACGCCCTGCTGCAACGTTTGTAATATTATAAAAAATTTAGACTAGCGATTAGCCGCTATACATACGACATTGAAATATTTTTTATACAGAAAAACTGATGATCGTATCTAAAATTTGTGGAATCATTTTTCCAAATTGCTTTCCCTTTAGAGTAGTATTTTTTTTATTGATAAATTGATTTATTTTCCCGATAATCAAGAAAAAACTATTTTCTTCAACCCTTTCGATAATTATTTATTATTAAGAGCTCCCCAATATAAGTTTATGCTTTTTGTAATATTAATTATTAATCCTCAATGAAGCTGTTAGGAATTAGCAAATAATCTATTTTTCCTGGCTTTTCACAATCTCCGAGCCCTAGTGTTTCGGCTAAGTAAAGAAATCACGGAAATTTAGAAATCTCAAAAACTATAGGAATGCTCTCAGCGTTCGATAACTTAGTTTCGAAATACTTTTCATATGTGAGTAACTAACTGTTGGACGATAAACTATCACTTCAACAATTTGACTACTATCTGAAAACGCGGCAACGTTGACGGAGGCAAATAAGTCTTTATATGGAAATTAATATACAGAAGGAGGCAAAATAGTAGCTATAACGAACGAAAAGTATACGTATCCGGAGTCAAAATAGTAAGCTTAGTGAAAAGATGCAAAATAGTCGCAAAGTGAAAAATTTCGTATATTCAGAATTCGAAATACAATGATGAAAACTATATGACCTACTTTCCTATTTGAAGCTGATTCAATATTCACTGCATAAATGGCCATATCTTCACTCGTTGTGGTGGATGCAAAATAGTCGCGATATGAAAGGAAGCAAATAGTCCCAGGATGTAAATATATATATATATATATATATATATATATATTTATTTATTTATTTATTTGAGTTGTTGTTGCCTGTGAACTATTTTTAACTTTTTGATAATTATTAGCAATAACAGGCTTGTTGAATCTCTAAAAACTTGACGTTTCGCCACGACATTCGTGGCTTTATCAAAACTTTTTTAATGTCGTGACGAAACGTCAACTTTTCAATAAAATCGAGTTCTTTGAGATTCAACAAGCCTGTTATTGCTAATAATTATCAAAACCTATATATATATATATATATATATATATATATATATATATATATATATATATATATATATATATATATATATATATATATATATATATATATATATATATATATATATATATATATATATATATATATATATATATATATGCGTGTGTGTGTGTATTGAATGGAAACTTCTTTTTGTTGGATATTTTCAGGTTATTATTCTACTAATTAAACTGGTCGTTTCAAATATAAGTTTCGAAGGCTATGGCCTTCTTCTTCAGTATCCAATTGTTTAAAAATTTTGAAAGTCACTAATTCTAAAACAGAATTTTTACGTCCACTCAGGAATATTCAATATTGCACCTCAAATCTGTCTTCTTGTCATGTCAGTTGCCAATGTCATGTTGGTTTTCAGCTTTGTGTCGTTCTTCTTCTTATATTAGTTGTCTCATGATATTAGTGGAAAGTGAACCTTACTCAACTGTTTGATGTCTTGTGACTCTGTTCGTGTTTCGATGTATGTGTACCATCTCTAGAAATTCTCTTTTTTTTTGGTATGTCATCAGTATCTACGCAGAATCGTTATCAAACTCATGGTTGTATGACGTTTTGTGTTTGTTCAGTGCCGTTGTTGCAATCTTGGTGTATTTGTGTGCGATCAGTCTGTCTTTCAATCTCTGTGATGTCTGTCGTATGTATTGTCTATCACAGTTCTTGCATGCAATACTGTATACTACATGAGATTATTGTTCTTTTGGAATTGACACTTTCAGTCTGCTGAATTTACTTTTCACCTGGTTCTGCGGTTCATGCACTACTTCGAAGGTATATGGTTTCACGATGTTTTTTATTTTCTGTGACAATTTCTTTGTGTATGGAATATACATATATATATATATATATATATATATATATATATATATATATATATATATATATATATATATATCTATATATATATGGCTGCGTCTATCCAAGAGTAAAGTAGGTGGAAGAAGTGCATAGGTGCAGAGGTCCAACCATGAGATCACTATTTCGGTGCTGGACGAAATAAAAAAATTATGCTGAACTAGCGGTTTTAGCGTGAACAGTTCTTTAGCATGCAAACAATTAATTATTAGACTTCTGTGCAGCTGAGTTGGTTAGTGAAGACGTGTTCAGAACCAGATTTAATTGAAATTCATTTCAATTCGAAAAAGATGTAGTTTATCGGTTTGATAAATAATTTGGTACCTATTCCAATATGGGAATGATAAGGGAAGTTTTTCTAGTAAAAGGGATTTCTTGTGATTTGGTGGCATTAAAAGCAACAATACAATTAAATCTATATTCAGAAATAATATTAAGGGCGCTATTCTTATCGGCACAAGGGTGAAATTTAAAATTGAAGACTAATCATATTTAATTCCTTTTTTATCTATTTATGAACACTTTTTCATATGAAAGAATATTCAGATATATATATATATATATATATATATATATATATATATATATATATATATATATATATATATATATATATATATATATATATATATATATATATATATATATATATATTTGAATTGTTGTTGCCTGTGATCTATTTTTAATCTCTTGATAATTATTAGCAATAACAGGCTGGTTGAATCTTAAAAAACTCGATTTTATTAAAAAGTTGACGTTTCACTACTGATTCGAAAATTTTTTTAATAGAACAGACGACTTGTCTTGTTAAAATTTTTTTCGAATGTGGTTATTCTTTGTTATTTATTATGTGCTATTCAGTCTAATATCAACATTCAAAATTGTTATCATTAGAAGGTAAGGGAAACTACAGAAACCTTTACCCACGCAATGTTCGAAAAAAATAATAATAGGTTACTATTTATCTAACAACAAAGAAATTAGTACGGGAAAATATTGAAAAAGTAGAGCAGAATTATCGGTTTAGAACGCTTATATGGAAGCAGCCGTTGACACGTGTTTCGGACTCTTTGGTCCTCATCAGAACGGCGTAGCTAAGCATTGGAACCACAAATGTTGTGATTGTCTTCCATAATAGAGGATTTTGTTTGTTATACTATTTTCATCTCCAAATTTTCATTCCAATGCTTAGCTACGCCGTTCTGATGAGGACCAAAGAGTCCGAAACACGTGTCAACGGCTGCTTCCATATAAGCGTTCTATACCGATAATTCTGCTCTACTTTTTTAATATTTTCCCGTACTAATTTCTTCGTTGTTAGATAAATAGTAACCTATTATTTTTTTTTCGAACATTACGTGGGTAATGGTTTCTGTAGTTTCCCTTACCTTCTAATGATAACAATTTTGAATGTTGATATTAGACTGAATAGCACATAATAAATAACAAAGAACAACCACATCCGAAAAAAATTTTAACAAGACAAGTCGTCTGTTCTATTAAAAATTTTTTCGAATCAGTAGATGTCAGAGACATTTCAATTTTTTCGAATATCGTAGTGAAACTTCAACTTTTTAATAAAATCGAGTTTTTTAAGATTCAACCAGCCTGTTATTGCTAATAATTATCAAGAGATTATATATATATATATATATATATATATATATATATATATATATATATATATATATATATATATATATATATATATATATATTATATATATATATATATATATATATATATATATATATATATATATATATATATATATATATATATATATATATATATATATATATATATATATATATATATATATATATATATATATATATATATATATATATATATATAAATATATCTATATATATATATATATACATGTGACAATTTCGATGGGTCACTTCCTTAGGGAAGAGGTTGTGTGAGTGAGTAGATTTCCTTTTGAAAATTCCTACTGAAACATGAAAACAAGGTCTAGAATCAGGCATAAAATTATTGGAAAATTAAATATTAGTTTCGAGAACTACCACTCTGGTATTGATTTATTTAGTAATGAATAAATGCGACTTTGTTTTTTTTATTACCACTAATTCCAACACAAGTCTTTCTCAAATAATTAATAATTTGTTCTTTAGATATAAATGAAATAAATAAATTCCTCAAATTTTCCGTCTACTGATAATAAGAATGAAGCTTCTCGAAATAAATTTGTTCTATGAAGTTCAAGAATCATTTTCTGAGGATTTTTTGCGTCATATACGCACGCACAAACGTTATAATAAAAACGAAATAAAATTCTTTTTCACTGACATCATAAGAATTTACAGCCGTCATCTCAATGTAATGGATTTTTCAAGAGGAGTACGTGTGAGAGAACATAATAATATTTGACGACAAGAAGTGCCCTTTGAGCTGTGTGTCTACAGTGGTGTGGAAAAAGTAAGAACTCAAAAATACATGAAAGTGAATTTAGGAAAAAGAGTATTTTAACTGCTGAGTCACACTGAAGTAATGAACATTGCCGAATTTATTTTATAAAAAAGTTATACAGTTATATAAAGGCATACATTTCTTCAATTATAGGCACAAATAGTGTTACTCAATTTTTCATAAAATTTTTTTTTGTTCGCATCTGAGAGTAATCATATTACGCTGATAAGTTAATGACTAAATTCATAGTACTTTTTAATAATAAGTAGTTAGGGGTTGAAAGTAGGACGTTCAGTAATGACTTAGTAAACTACCGATATATTCATTTATTATTATTCATTATATTTATGCACTTTGATTATATAATAGTAGTTTTATGAAGTAATCATTACGTACACTGTGGGCCAAATTGGACTCTTCAGAAAGGAAAGTCCTGTTTCAAAACTGAATAGATGAAAACTAATACCTGTGTCAGAGGCTGACTTTGTATGACAGACTTAATGGTGCAAACAGTATATCGATATCTTTCATCGTTTCTGTTCGAAATTGTGCATTTTTAAAGAGTTGCTGTGACTTTTTTCCTATAAAAAATTCCTTGTTTCTATGAAATTATTTCCGAAGCACGTTCTCTTAAAGAGAATTTAATGGTTTGAAGTATTTATTTCTTCAAATCATATATCGATAGTTATTAACGAAAAAATAATTTCTTCGAATGAGACTACCTGTATTTATCTGCATATTTAAATAGAATTTGAAATTACCATTCCAAAAATGTAGCACACTTGATATTTTGCTGAAGTCACTTTTCAAATTCGTATCTACTACTGATTTCGAGAAAAAAAATTTTGAACGATTCTCTCGAAATCCTCGGAAAAATCCAAATTATGATAAGGAGGCCAACTCTTATACAAGCTTCTGTTCTTCGTCCCATAGACGATCGAACTCTTTCAAACACTCCCGGAGTATTCCTAACTGTATCAAACGCGCCTATTATACGATTTCTCAGTTCTTCTACGGTGTTCACTGGCGTCGAGTATACTAGAGATTTCAGGTGGCCCCATAGAAAGAAATCTTAACTATTTAAGTCTGGGGATCTAGCGGGCCATGACTGAGGTCCCCCCGTCCAATCCACCTGTCTTCATAATTGTCGTCCAAATACTCCCTTGCCAAAACTGAAAAATGAACAGGGGCACCATCATACATGAACCACATTTCTCGTCGTAGCATAAGAGGTATATCTTCCATAAATGAGGGCAAATCGTTTTCTAAAAAATGTCTGTATGATTGACCTGTTAGTCGACCTGGCAAGAAGGAAGGACCAATCAAATGATCGCCAATATTACCACCCCACACATTTAGTGAAAATTGCTTTTGAAAATGGGTTTCTACATATCCCTGCGGATTCTCCTCAGCCCATATGTGTTCATTATGAAAATTTATAATTGAAGGCCTTGGCTTCATCAGTGAATAGAATTTGTCAATCAAAATGAGGATTGTTCAATAGTCTATTGAGGTACCACTGACAAAAATTAATCCTCGGATGAAAATCTCGAGGCAGAAGAGCTACTTGCACCCTCTGAATGTGATAAGGATATAGCAGAGAATCCCGCAAGATCCGCCAAAGAGCTTGATGACTTACATTCAAAAGTACACCAATTTTTCTTGTACTGGTTCTTGGATGTTGTTCTATTTCGTTCATAACTGCCTCTTCAAGTTGTGGTGTTCTCACACTGCGTGGTCTATCGGCATTAATTTTTTTCGTGGAAAAAGATCCAGCTTCTGAAAGACGCTTATGAATATCAGAGAACATTCGATGATCTGGTATCGCTCTATTGGGATAGCGTTCCATGTAAAGACGCTTAGCTTCTCTTGAATTTCCATTTGTAAGACCATACATGAAATGCATGTCAGTCATTTCGGAATTTGTGAAATTCGGCATGTTTTGATATTGAAATGTGTAGAGGTTTATATTTTCTGATCAAATATTGTTGTGACAGTCATAAAAATCGTAATGAAAATAGGAGTTTACATTAAAAAAAAAATAAATAGCCACAAATGCAACCACCTTCACTTTTCAAAACACAAACGTTCAATAATTTGATGTGTCAAAACTGACACTGAATACAATCACCACAGCTTACTAACTTAATTTTATGATAATTTGTATTTTTCCGAGGATTTCGAGAGAATCGTTCAAAATTTTTATTCTCGAAATCGGTAGCAGAACGACAAAACTACAAGAGACCGAAAAGTTCAGTATAAAAACAAAGCTTCTTTTTACATTCTTTCAAATTAACAGTTAACAGTAACAGTGTTCCAGAAAAAATATCACCCTGTAGATTTGCTATCAAAATTGCCATGTCACGTGGTGAGAACTCTCGAATGTAATATTTATGCCAAATTTCATTTGAATATCTTATAAAGTATAGATACTATGAGAAAAAAACTTGAAAAAAATTCAAACTTCAACACTCTGTATCTCGAAAACGAAACGATTGCGACCCCATTTTACGGGACTTTTTTTTCTCAAACTTTCTTAAAGAATCTCCCCTTTTCGTTTCTACGTTCAATTTAGGAACACCCTGTATATATATATATATATATATATATATATATATATATATATATATATATATATATATATATATATATATATATATATATATATATATATATATATATACATACATATATCATCATTTGCCTCAACTACTGATCTGTTTGAAGTAGGAGCCAAGCCAGAATTATATTTCGTTATAAATTGAGATATCTCTATGGCTAATAATTATTGTTTTATAGGCTTGGCAACGACTTAAAACAGATCAGTGCAAATAATAATATATTATGTAATTTACTTATTTTTCGCCTTCTGTTACCGCTTGTTGTTTTCCCAAGTCGACTTAATTTTTTTATATTGTTTTAATTAAATTACTCCTATAATCCGAATTTTGGTAGCAAAAATATTTGAAAATCATTCGTTGATTAGAAAATGATTAAAATATCTGACCGTTTTGATGCATGAAAATATATTTTCTACTCTGAGATGAAACGTTTCATGAAATGTATTTTCGATAAGTATTTCAAAAATTTTTAATTTTAATTGAAGGCTGCTGAATTAGACGAACTTTCAGTTTGGTTAAATATAGTAACGTATTTTTTATTAATTCAACATATTTTGTTCTTCTCTAGAAAATACGAATATGATTAATTAAGAAACGAAATTAATACTTGTTTCTAACTGATTAATAATGAGGGTTTCGTCTATAATGGGGCTTCTTCGGAGAATGAAACTGAAATTTCTCAACAGAGGCTATCCATATTATCTGAAGTAATGGAAGCTTTCATCAATTCACAAATTATGAAAAATTACGAACAGAATAATCTCAATACTGACCATCAATACAGCTTCGGACGTTGTCTTTCAACGTGTGACCTATTCAGCTATGTCTTTAAACGAGCGTTATCGAGAATCATGGAATCGAAATATCAAGAGCCCTGGATATTTCTAAGGCCTTCAACCGAGTTTGGCACAAGGCGCTGTTGAAGAAATTTGAATCTTACTGTCCTATCGAAGAACTATGCAGTTAGTCGAAAGTTTAATCCATAAAAGACAATCGTGTTGCGATCATTGGAGCAAGCTCGGATCAGGATATTCTTAACGCCGGTGTGCTTCAAGGGTCTATTTTATCAAAAACACTTTTTCTGATAATAATACTTTTCTAAATTCGAATTTACATAAAAAGGTGAGCTTCGCTGAAGACAGACAAGACTTTTGCCACGAGAAGACTTATTAGTGCATCTACAACTGGCTATCAACGTGTTGCGCAAGCTGAGTCTAGCAATCTTGAGATGACAAAAGCAGCATGATTTTCAAGAAAAATGTTTCTAATCGATGCTCAATAAATGTTGGAATACCAGATTATTTAACTATCCGTAGACTGCATGTATTGGGAATCGGCATTAATTCTAATTTAACCTAGATGAGGAAGTTTCCACCACTGCCTACTCAGCTGCACAGAAGTTTAGTTAACTTTTTCGTGATAAAATTCTGTTTACGCAAAAGCAGCTATTACTGCTTTATAAGGCTCAAATTTCTCAAGAATTGGAATACTGCTCTAGTGTTTCGAGTTCTGCACCAAAGCACTCTTTGCACCTTCCTGACTCAATTATAAAAATAACAGCATAGTTGATAGATGACTCGTTATTGACCGCTCCCCTTCACTTACTCACTTCAGAGGAAGGTTGCCGACTTATGTCGCTTGCGGATATTATCATGGAACATATTTCGGAACCATTGCCTCCATTCTTCTACCATGAGCATAATTAAATGTGCGTATCCCTATAACCAAAAACCGAATTTAAGAGGGCGTTTCCTCGCCAAACGGGAAATCTATGGAACGCTCTACCCTCAGAAATGTTTTCGGTTTGCTATGACTTGCAGCGGTTCAAGTCCAGCATAAACCATCATTTATTGATATCATTCTAGGGAGATTGAGATGCTGATCAGTTTTCGAGATTTGCTCATAAAAATATACAGACTAAATATACTCGAACTGACTGATATTTTAATTATAGTTATTCTTTGGACTCATTGACCCGTTATTCAATGATGAAGAAATTTAAATGGGGTGTGTTATCTGATTATTCTGATAATTCCCAGAATATTTACATTTATTGATCTCAGCTATTTCCCTGGAATCATGCTGTGAACCTCCATTTAATGAATGCAATAGGAATTTAATATTTTGGATAAAAATTATGATTCTTTTCTAATGAATGGTTAGCACACTACTTGTTTAGTTTCTTTTTGCAGACGAGCTCTATCGACCAGTATAGAATATACAACCAACCGTATAATGGATTCGCTATTTTGAACTAATTACATGGGAGAACAAGCGAAATTCTTATCGAATATCTTCAGTACTGGAGAGATGACAACTCTCACTCAATCGTGACGAAGCCTGTTTAATTTCCAGAAATCAATGAAAATTAGTTCGAGTGTAGGGATTCTGGGTGGACGTGAAGATCTCTCGAAATACAGGCCCGTACCCGTGTTATAAAAATTAAATTTCTGCTAATTTGGTAAGTTGCGAACTGCTGGTCAATATGTACTGGGAAGGATGTTTATGTGAAAATAAGAAATATCTACGTAAAAATGGATGCGGTTTTAGAAATTCACCCAAATTTTGATAGTTTCGTTCTGCAACAAAAATCCAAGATACCAAACTTCAGCTCATTCGACATGAAAAATTGTTCGAAAATTGTGGTCTAAGAGATCTGAAACGGATAAAAAAACTACTCCCGCACCTGACTGCTTTCTTTCGATACACTGCAATAGTATGTATTTTATGGAAAAATATGACTATAAACGTATAAATGTTTTGCGATTTTGGTTCTTCGAGAAACCTATACGGGTGGTTTTGTGGGCGGCCGAAGGCAGCTTTTAGAGCAAATTGAAAATTGGTGTGAACAAAATTCCTTTTTAAAAACTACAGTGGATGTTACTTTTTGTAAGCCGTTTTCCAAGAAGTAGAAGAGCGACTTCGCAAAAAGGCATTCTCGTAATCAGTGTTAAAATAGGATTAACAAGAATTGGGTTCGTATCTATATTTTCATGAATCTATATAGCGGTTCCCATTGAGCCATTAATTACTTTATAATACTGAACGTATAATCGATGCACGGTTGTGGACCTTCGGGTTTCACGGCCGGCCGAAGGCCCCTTTTCGAGCTAGTTCCAGTTAGATACGGAACAAACTATCGACAAACATCCGTAGGTACATTGTACTTTTTTCGATCATGGAAATTACTTGTCCCTACCGTGAGGAGTTCTTTTCGTAGCCACGTAGACCCAATTTCATTGAAATACATGTCCGAACTCATTGTATCTATACTACAAAAAAAAGAGCTGCCGTGGGACACCCTGTTCTGTAAAAGTTCCGTTGGCTAGATATCAACAGGCACAATGAAATAAATTGAAATCTTTTGAAATTAACTGAATGAAAAAAATATTAGAAACATATAATAGGATCAATATACTATATCAAGAGTAAATTGAAACTATTCAAAACAATGATCTTTGCAGGAGAGACAAATCTATTCACAGTTGAGGAAAACAGAAACAATATCGTTGTAAGGGCCATGTTCACCATTATATTCATATTTTCTAGTAACAATATTGGCAGGGAAATATATAATAGTAACAAGGAATAATTTCTGTAAATTCTGTAGATGAACACACACATATATATATATATATATATATATATATATATATATATATATATATATATATATATATATATATATAGATATTTATATATACGTATATATATAAATATATATATATATATATATATATATATATATATATATATATATATACACCTATATATTTATATATATATATATTTATATATATAGATATATATATATATGTTCAGAAAGATTTCCGCGGTCGAAAGTATTTGAAAAACTTGGTTCTCGGGATGAACCGCGTAAAAGATTTGAAAAATCTCGACGTTTCGGCTCCTTTTGCGAAGCCATCTTCAGGAGAATTACAAAGGAAAATAATTCAGATACGTGGCCTCAATCTGCCTACTCCACGAATCGAATTAGGAGGAATCGAAAATAATACGATTGCATGGGCTCAAACTGCCTACTCCACCAACCGTACTGCTTCCTGTCAACTCTGAAGTCTCAACCTGCCTACTCTGTTGACTCTGAAGAGTAGGCAGGTTGAGACTTCAGAGTTGACAGGAAGCAGTACGGTTGGTGGAGGAGGCAGTTGGAGTCCCCGCAAACGTAGTATTTCCGATTCAGCCTAATTCGATTCGTGGAGTAGGCAGATTGAGGCCACGTATCTGAATTATTTTCCCTTGTAATTATCCTGAAGATGGCTTCGCAAAAGGAGCCGAAACGTCGAGATTTTTCAAATCTTTTACGCGGTTCATCCCGAGAACCAAGTTTTTCATATATATATATAAATATATATATATATATATATATATATATATATATATAAAGATATTTATATATATAAATATATATATATATATATATAAATATCTATATATATATATATATATATATATATATATATATATATATATATATATATAGATATATATATATATATATATATATATATATATATAGATATTTATATAGATGTAGCTATATATATATAAATATATATAAATATATATATATATATATATATATATATATATATATATATATATATATATATATACATACCGGTGTAAATGAGTCATGGGCCTCCCCTATAACATTTTGACGGATTCTTGGATTTTATTGAAATTTTGATGGTATCTCAGACATAATTAAGAATTTTTTGACATACGACATCAATATGTCTGACTTCCGGTTTCGCAAACTGGGTCGGTTACAGTAGCAAAGGGTGTTAAAAAAAATAAAAGCATTAATAAATACTTCGTTATTTAGTAACTGAGAAAACTGATATGTTAATCATTAAAGGAATTTGAAAGAGCTGATTAATATATTGCTCGGCCCATGTATGTTACTATTTAAAAAACTTAGTTTTTGTAAGTAAATGAATTGTTAGAAAAATTATCACTTCGGGCGATATTCTAAGTCAATTATCTATGATTTGCACGAAGTCGCAACCATCTACGATAAAAAAATAAAATAAAAAACAAAATTGAACATCGCTAGAATTGAAATTTGACACATGGAATGTATGTATTTGAAGCCACAGAATTGAAATATGTGAAAATATATAGGCTGTTCCATTTGAATTTTTATTTTTCATATCGTTTTCAGTGAAACCGGAAGTCAGACATATTAATTTCACATGTCGGAAAATTCAAAATAATTGCCGAGATAAACCAACCAAATTTCAGAAAATCGAAGCACCCGTTAATATCTATATATTAAATATATATATATATATATATATATATATATATATATATATATATATAGGTATATATAGGTATGTATGTATATATGGATATAAAAAAACGTTCCTTCAATTATTTCTTCCGATCCCTAATAGAAATATTATTTGTAAAAATTATAATCATTCATCAAAATCATACGTTACCTATGATAAAAGAGCAATTTCAAGTTTAAAATATAATTCTTATGAATAATTCTATACTTGAAAGGACATGTTTTTAATAGATTTCAATTCACATCTATTTTTTCGTTTTTGAATCTAAACATGATGCCTTCGTTGGAAGGATCGCTATTCAAAACACATATGAATACGCATATATGTTCACTGCTGACCTGGAAGTGCTACTGTTAGTTACTATTCCACATTTCAAGGCCTATCTCTCATTCACCAGGTGTCTGGACTGCAACATGCGATAAAACAAACATCGCTCCAAGAATATTTCAGAATTTGAGCACAATCGAAATTGAAATCAGATTCTGATAATTTTCATCCATACAAATATAGTACATGTTCTACAGCTGGAGCAGCGGTCGCGAGGGTATATCGACCACGTAGCCTAGAAATTATCAGCGTGTAGGTTAACGACGAGAAACAAGGAACGCAGTTCGCATCTTAAGTGCGCCATCCCAGGTGTAACACACGTCCAATAATGTTGCTCGCTAATCTTCTAAGGAGCGGAATTTGGTGCGTTCCGAAACACTCCGTAGAGACGTTTAATTTTCGGCAAATATGCTTTTATCGTTTCATAATGCTAAGGTAAAGAACGCCGAAATTGCCAGAGCATTTTACACTGCAATCATTACGTTGAACGAATGAAATTGGAATAAAATAGGTATAACTGGAAAAGTCGAAATATGAAATTTTAATCAAAAAATTCGTAGTATACTTTTGAACATCGAAATTTGGAAGGAAAATTAAGGTCATTCAACCGTTAAATTACTACGTGGAGTCGTTCTGGTAATCATGTATTACAATTTTCGCTATCTAGCTGAAACTTTCGCTTTTCCAAGCAACATCTAGTAATTTCAACAAAGTTTAAATACTTGAAATTGATGAAAACTGCATTTTTATTAACACAAAATGTAACGTAGGGTAGGACCTGATTTTAGTTGTATATTCCTCGAAAATAATAGTCTATTTCGCTGAATCGACAGTCAACACAGAAGTGCGGGAGTGGTTTTATATCCATTTTAGATCTCCTGAATCACGATTTTCGAGATTTTTGTGATGTCTCCCTTTGAGAAAGGGAGTGACAGGGAGATACATGATGAGCGAAAATATTTCAAACTGGTGGCCAAACATGTGGAAATGAATCATCTACAATATCTTATTCAGACTCCTTGGGCTTTTTGCAGAATGCACCGAGCTAAAAAAACGGTTCTTAAAAGATTTTTATTCCCCGAATCCCCCTAAATTGAGTTTAAATGGTTGAAATTTAAAATGTGGATTGAGTTGGTAATAATCGAAAGTGCCTTCAGACGGTATGAAGATATTTTCCTAATCGAATCTATTTTTATGTAGAAGTTGCTTGTTTTGTCGTAGTGTTTGAGGAATTACTTAGGTCCACATCTCATTCAGATTGAGTTAAAAGTTCAGGTTGAGTTCTTAACTCAATCTGGCCGATGATGGTCTAGTGACCGAAATTGAAATCGCAGTGCTTATTTTTTCAAAATATTTTGTGATAATAAACGTAGTAAATTCAAATTTAGGTTTTGTTCATCTTAGTAGGTTGAGCTAATTTATGTAACCGCCGCTTTTTTTATTTTTATATTTCAGTTTTCTTCGAGGTTTTTGAAGTTTTTAATACCTCTGCAGATTTAATTATGGGATTGTAGTTGGGTAGGTAGTTTGCGTTTACGAGGAAAGTATACTCTGTGACTTTCAATCAATTTTTGTTATGGCCTTAATTCCCATGTTAAAATCAGAAACGTTGTGTAGGATTTTCGTGTTTTACTCATCTCTACAGTCACTTCAAATTCAATAGAAATGTTGAAAAGTTCCACATGAATCCAATTGATGTTAGGAAGGTGCTATTCGGGGACATCAAATATTTTTTTTTACCTTCACAAATTGTATATAAAAATTTTATGCATTTTTGTAGGTATTTAGGGTTTGTGTATCTCCTCAGTCCCTCCACGCTGTCTAAGGGGGTTGAGAATTTGTATTTGAAAATGAAAATAAATATACGACCTCAGTTACGACGCTCTATGCTTACGCATTTCATTAATGTAGACTTTGTTTATTTTAGTTCTCGATTAAGACAAATAAGGACTCTAGTAACAAAACTCTACGCTCACGCGTTCTATAGATATTTTTTATTTTAGGTATCGATTGAGACCTATAAATACTTTTATAAACAAATTACAGGGACCTTCTAAATGGAGAAGCAAGGAACTCAGCGTACTAGCTAACATTTCATGCAAATGAATAATTATAATACTTGATGAAGTCCGTCCTCATTACGTGATAATATATCATGATGTACACAAACAAAACATGATATTACTATGTTCGTTATCACGGAAAGTATTATAAATTTTTGAACTATTTCATGATGAAAAACATCAAAAGAATAATAAATTTTTCCAGTTGGATGATAATTAATATCATCTAACTGGAAAGCAAAAAAATTAACAATGTGTTTCCAGAAAAATTCCAGGTGAAAATTCAAGGAAGAATTCTATCAGTCAGAGACGAAACATGTTGAAACCTACCAAGAACATACTTTCGGTGAATTCTCCAATATAAATATCATGACTTCTCGCCCAGTTTTGTGAACAGAGTGCCTGGGACAATAAGTACTAACAAATACACTTGTTGTTTTAAGTACACGATTCGATTCTATATCTCTTTTCTGGTTTATCATTTGCTTTTACTTTAATATTTTAATTACGTATGGTTAAATTGAAAGCAATAAGTACAAATTAAAATGAAAATTTTAGTTAATTTTTATTCAGTTATAAAGAAGAGAATAGATTTTTTATGTTCATTAACACTAGTATCGATTTTACTTTCAGTTTGTCCCATATAAAAAGCACACTCTTCTCAACGATTGATTGTCTCTCTTTACTATTGACTCTGAAAGTAGCATATATCAAATCCATTGCAGAAATAGTGATGCTTTTCATATAGAACAAACTGTATGCAACATTCTATAATAGACTTAGTGAACATAGAAAATCTCTTCCATATAATAAGAACTATAATAGAGATCTATTAATAAATTGTGCTAAAAGCAATGGTTCCATAGGTTCAGATGCCACAAAGTTTTTACATGCAGGTTCAAAGGGTAAAAGACTAATCTTCGGGAAATTCAAGAAATCTCGGAGCTGAAACGCCCTAAGTCCCAAATTATTAACGACCAATCGATTTTAGGTTCATCCTACGTTAAGAAGTGAACTAGAAATACCACACGACTTGGAAATTTCAATCAGTCTTAGATATAATTTTAGTAATAACTCGAAACACTTTTGAACAAATTTTAATATGTTTTAAATTTTAATATACTGTGAAACTTTTGCCATGTGCTATCTCCAAGATTCTTCGAATATTAAATCACGTTTCACCAAGAGTAAAGAAATAAAATATCCTTCGACAAATATTGAAACTGAAAGTTGCAAGAAACAGAGCGGAGATGAACCTCAAAACTTTGTAATATTTGATAAATAGCGTGCCAGTTTTTGTTACTATAGTTAAATTATAAATTACTACACTGATGAAAATACGAAATCACCCTTTTATGTTGTGAAGCTAATCAGCACACAATAATGGACGTCCTTTTGTATAATACAGTTATTCATCAAGTGTATGCAAAAGAAAAAGAAATTGATGAAAACTTTAAGTTCGGTTAATTTTGACGGCCTACAATGTCTGTTCCTATGACAGTAAGTTACATTTACTGATGCCAGAACGGTAATTGGTTAATTACCGTACAGCGAACGGTAAGTAATTACTTACCATTCTGGCATCAGTGAAATAAGCTATGGGTATAAAAAATTCAAATTGCAAATTATTTATTATTTATTAGGTAGGTAGTTTAAAAGATAAATTAACAAATCATTTATTCATATTAAACTTTACAGTACAGTTACCTGAATTACTTAAAGAAATTCCACTTGTTTGTGCTGTATTTGCATTGTTAAATGAAACTGAAGTTGCATTTAAATCATTATTATGCAAAATTTTATCGGCAAATTCAATTTTGTTTTGAAGAGAATTTTCTACATAACTTTCGGCCACTATAGAGGAACGCCAGTCTACATGTCTCTTTAATCCGAGAACATCAACACCAGTATTTGCCAAAAGGGTCGCCGAAGTCCTCCTAAACGAGTGATCAGTATATTTCTCAGGATTCAGTAATTTTAAATATTCAAAGGCCAGCCTCCAATTCTTTCTTTCCCAACAACCTGAGACGTAGGTACATTTTCCATTACGATATTGCAAAAACAAGTGGTCTGATTTCACTTGTGGTGGACGTAGCTGGATGTAATTACGCCAAATTTGCAAATATGGTATTTTTTCGTCGGGTTTGTTAATAAGAGTAAAGGTGCGCTGTATTGTTTTAGTGTTGGGTAATTTTACAATGAATGAACCCTTTTGTTCTTGTATATCATTCATGGTAATGTTGTACAATTCTTTCCTTATTCTTATAGGCACCAGACACCTCCAATATCATTGCAATTTAAATACAATATTCTTTATTAAAGACTTTATGGGTAATCTAATTAGTATTAATTCCCTTGTGATTTAAAAATTCCTCATCTGGTGTTTCCTTTAAAAATTTTGATAAATCCTTTCTTGTAAAAATGCTAGACTTCTGAGGCTTCTAGCTAACATTTTTTCTTTTAAAATAGGCAATCTGAGTTGCGAACTTGGAAATATCAATAGCATCATATAAGAAAACCGTTGATTTTATCATGGAATATTCAGCCCACAAACTGCCAGGGGCCTTCAGTTGCACATTTCTTTGGACAAAATGTGCCAATAAACTTTTTTCATTAATATTTGTATTTTTATCTTGACACCACTTTTTGAAAATACTAATCGTGTTCCCGTAATGTTGTTTCGACTTCTCTGGGATAATCGCTGAACACCCTTCTTGCCATGCAATCATCGACGAATTCATCATCACTTATGGTTTCACGTTTTAAAATTTCGACGTTAAATGAATTTTTAGTGACAGCAATGAAATCTATTTACCGACAGCGTCATTACTAACCAGCCTAGCAACCAAGTCTTCGAAAATGAACAATCAAAATTTTTAATGTAAAAATGAATTTATCAATAATGAAATGGTTTTTTCGGGGCCTCGGTAGACCAGCGGAGAGCGAGTACCGCCTTGTACCGTTTGTTGACCGAGGATGTGGGTTCGAGTCCCACCTTGCTCTTGGGCGTTGTGTATGTCCTGAATTTAGTGGTTCTAGTTATGAGATTGAGTGTTGGGTAATCTACATTGTTTATTTACAACTATATATGTAATGTCATCATTACTGAAGTTTAAAAAGTCTTAAACTGACATATTACCTACTTTCACTTCCCACCCACGGGTGGGGAATTTTCCACCCGTGAGAGGATTTTTTTTCTGTTTATTTTGAGAGAAGATGTATTTTTTAAGTTTTTCAAATAAAGTTCATTTACCTATTTGATTTTATTGAGACTTATAAGCACACTTGACAACATTAGCACTTCTTAAAATCTTTAGGATTAGTAAACACAAAATCAACAAGAACTGAACTTTTCAAACAAAGGATTAATAATTTCTGTATGTACATTATATTTAGGGATTATTGACATTATTGAAATTGATCGTTATGGTCGAACTATTGTGAGATGCTACAGAAACCATTAACCCATGCGTAATTTCTTTGCTTGAAAAGTTCAGTTCTTGTGGTACAGATGATGAACTCTTCATCTCATGAAGAATTGGAGGAAGTAGTTTCGCAAGAGAGCAGATTAGCAGTCTTCGTTTGATTGGAGAACGAAGTATCTACATAGCCTTCCGCCACGGTACTCGATTTCCATCCTCCCAATCTCTTTAATTGTAGAACATCTCCTCCATTGTTTGTGAACAAAGTTGCTGCTGTACGCCGAAAACAATGCCCGGTATACTCGCCGACGTTATTTAGTTTCAAAAACGATGCTATTCTTTTCGGAAATTTCGATATGGAATTGTGTCCAAAGACTTGATTGGTAGTTTTTCCAAATCTCATTTGCATGAAAAACCTCTCATTTTGAATTCGTGAACGGAGTTCCATATATTTCTTTACAATTTCAACCCATTTAGTGTTTAATATCAGAAACGATCGTGCTTGATATGTTTTTGTGTGAGGAATGATGATGCTGATCTTTTTTTTCAAAATATCAATATCTTGGACTTTCATCTTAAAAAGTTCATCACTTCTGCAGGCTCCCGAAAGGCCAATTACCAAACCAACCTAAAATGTTGAAAAATATTAATAAAAATAACTATTTTATTAGTGTTAGAATAATAACCTTCAGAACAAGAAATTCTTCTGGTGCTTCATCTAAGAAAATATCAACATTTTCTTGGGTAAAGGTATTTGATTTCTTCGGTTTATAATTGGCATTTTGCCTTTTTTAAAAAGCCATTAATTTTCCAATCATTGATATGTCAACCTTGTCTCTGATAATTAAGGTTGTTTCTATCATGGAATACGTAGACCATAAGGTTGACGATTTCTTAGTCTTAACCATTTCACTGAAGTAGGCAAGAACAATGTTTTCCGATGCAGCCTTTGTGACCCCGTTTTTGGCGCACCAATCTCTGTACGTATTATATGCTTTATCATACCTCGGTCTACTTTTTTGGGGCATAAGATTTTCTTCAGCTTTCTCCGCTGCTTCCTTTATGTCTGGCGGTGTGCAGCTCTATATCCGACATTTTATAAAAAAATTAAATTACACGGTCCGGACACTGACAAGAGCTGACAAATTTGAAGTGTTTATTAAACACCCGCCTACTCACTATTGGGAGAATAAGTTATTTGTTGTTAGTTGTCATCATTCTATGGTTGTCTTTGTAATTTTATTGTTGACGTTTGAGAAAAAATAATGAAAAATTTGCTTTTTTCCGAATTTTTGTTTAGAACATTATAGTTGTAAATAAAATAGCATACAAACCTCGGTGGAAAGTTACATCACTGTCTCGAGATATTAGTACTGACTCTCTCGACAATAATGTAACACTTCCCACCTCGGCATGTAATATACTATTACAAGCCCATTGGCCGTTCGGAACCGGCGTTGAACTGTAGGTCCCTCGATTTAAAAAAAAATGGTTTTTTCATTTTTCTGATCGTGCAAAAAAGGTTATAAGCATGTCGAACGTTAAGGGTTACCGATCTCAGACAATAATTGGAGTCGTCGCATCGCTCCTCCTTCAAACAATTATCTTCGATCGGTAAACAGCCCTTGACGTTCTCCATACTTAATATACTATGTCATACATATATAGGTGATCCAACACAAAATGTTTGCTCTCCCGTCAAATCAAAATGCAAGAATATCCCTTAAAAATCAGAATACAATAGGTAAACATATTATAAATTCAAAAGGTTAAACTGCACCCCATAATAAATCAGGTATTTATAAACTAACTTGTGGTTCATGTCCTACGGTATATGTTGGCGAAACCGGCAGAAACTTTTCGGAGAGAATATCTGAACATAAAAGAATTTACGATAATCAAAAAACAGATTCGACGTATTCATGATACCTGCTGGAATATAATCATAGCTTCAATGACGAATTTGAAATATTACATACAAAGAAAGAAGGCTATAAACGTAATGTATTAGAAGCCGTTGGAATCGATATTTAAAAAAAATCCAATAATTTATTGAATGATCAAATAGAAACGAATAATTCTTCTCTGTTTAATTCATTTTAGTGAAATATTGAATATTTGTACCTGTTATGTCAAGTCAACTGTCAACCCACTTTCATACTTCTAACTACCTGCCACTAGATTACATTTAGGTTTTTCCATCCTCATTTGTATTTCTTATATTTATATTCGTAAGATATTCTATTATTTTGTAAAGTTAGTTTGAATTACTAATCTGATGAAGCCACTGTATTTGGCGAAACATTTGTTATGTTTAACAAGATAAAGAGAAAATCGAAAATCGAAACTAGAAGTTTGGAATGAGGCTTATCTTACCCTTAACTTCAAAAGTGATATTGACCCGAACTCCGTTTTCAGCCTGGGGGTGGTTGCCACCCCTTTTCGGTGGTGCAATTTTTTTTTAAAATAACCTCGGATATCGATAGAAGGCCTAATTTTAAGCAAAAAATGTTTCATAAAGTTGTTTCAGAATAATGGTTTTTTTTTTTAAATCAATGTACCATTTCAACCAAAATTGAAATTAATCGTATTCCCTCTAGAGTTAACTTCATTATAAAGAGTTTGATGGATTCTAGCAGTTTGGCTGCTTTGGAACACATATTTTTCGAAAAAATCACGATTTTAAGAAAAAAAAATTTCGAATTAAAAAAAAAACACCTTCTTCTCATAATATCTCAAAAATAATGAAAGATAAAAAATTGTAATGATAGAAATTGTAGGTTTTTTTTGACAAAACTTTTAGTTTTTTTTCCCGTCCCACGAAAATTGACGCAGATATGATTGTTTAAAGAGCGCGTGGTAGCGCAATCACAGTCTCTCTCGAGCCCTTTGACCCTTCACCGTTTCAAAATGAAGGGTTTTTCACTACATAGTGTAATGAAAAAAGTTGTAGCTCCTTTAATTACCTTTAAAATGGTTTTGTAGAAGTTGTGATAGCTTCAAAATTGAAGAAGTAATGGCACAAAAACTAATCGTATTTTTTTCTACTTAGTAAACTGAAAATTAGTAAACTGAAAATTCCGAATTTTCGATTGCCAATAACATGAAAACTATTGGGTCTCTGAAAAAACTTTAAGGAACATTTTTTGCCCAAAATTAGGCCTTCTATCGATATTCGAGGTTATTTCGAAAAAATTTTCATCACCGAAAAGGCGTGGCAACCACCCCCAGGGTTAAAACGGAGTTCAGGTCAATATCACTTTTGAAGTTAAGGGTAACATAAGCCTAATTCCAAAACTTAATATAAATCGGTTCATTGTAAAAAATTTCGGAGGTGAAAACCTATTTTACGCTTCAATGACTGTCTAGTTTTATTTACATTGTAGGGAGTTAGGAGTTAAAATAGGATAACATAATTATCTCAATTGCAATTTGCAACTACTCTAAATTTCATTTCAGTATTGTGATCACCTTGAAAACATCCTCAAATTGTGGAACATAAGAACAGACTCTAATAACTGAGAAAATAAAGCAAACTCCAATTTTATTGTAGACTGTAATAACGTGATAAAAAAAAATTCCGTATTGTTTTCAACATATTTGGCCGATACAAACTACATTCTGGAAATCTGAAAAAAGCATCTGAAGGTACACACTGTATTTTAGATCTAGAAAAAAATGAAAATCAACTCTGTTACACATTCACCTGCTTCCTAAAAATACAAATGTTGCCCTTCAGGCAGCCTATCGGGAAAAAATCACACATTAAAACAACTTAAATTTTTTCTCGTTTCGCCAGAAACGTTTTCTAGAGGCGTTCACAAAAGTTTCAGATAAAATTCGATAAAATAGAAGCTGAGTACGAGAGGACGTCGGAAAAAGTCGACGGTTTCATTTCGTTGTTCTGGAAATAAAATTAATGTCCTTTTATAAGAAACTTGACATATTGTGGCTTTAGCGAAACGATCTCTACAGAATATATGCGCTGTTTGTAGTAGAAGGACACACATTGTTAGATTTTGTGTACGCTTTATTCCTTTATGAATGGATAATGTGAAGTTTGATATTTATTCAATAGAAATGTAACATTACTGAATTTTTTTAATATCTTTCATTATATTATTGAGTAATTTATCTGTAGGTAAAGTTTCAAAATTTCACATACATTTATCTAAAAATATAAAACGCGTTTCTGTTGAGTTGAATTCACTGGTGAAAATCGTCTTTGTTTTGGAGTTATGAACAAGTTCGCATTTTCGACTTTTAGACACGTGTGAATATCATGTTTGTTTGGGATAATAACTCTCACATTCTTGACACACTATTTTGTCTTAAAACCAGTGACATCAAGAAAATTTGAGAACAAAAGTGTTTGTTTAGTCGGCTCACTCTTGATATGTAAGTATTTAATAGCAAAAATAAAAAATTATCTATAAACTCAACAGCTTGAGGAATTTTTTCATCAATTTGAACTCCTCAGAATACAAAGACGTTTATTATTGAGAGCATGTGTGATTTGAACATATCGTTTTCTCTTAGTTATGTTTAAAATTGATTAAATTTTTCACCCAGGATTCAGATCAACATATATATGTTGAGATATGTTGAGAAATGCTGGACAATTGATTGAAGGCTATAATTTATGGAATCTACATACATATTGAAGAAAGATATCAACAAGCAAATCGCTATCAACAATAATTATAAACTAATTATAATATAAAATATGAAACACAAAGAATTGTTCTACAAAACTCTTTCAAGATTATCCAGTAACAAAAATAAATCGAAAAATAGCATTCTAACTCATATTGATATCCCTAGCACATAGCTTAAATCACTTTGTTTACGAAACAATATCAATCAAGCGTTCTAATTCTGTAATAATATATTACTACATAGTAAAGCGGAACTACAGTCGCAAACATTTGAGTTGAACAGAGTACACTATTTCTCATTTATAGGTCAAATATTTTATCACACAGCAACGAACAAACCTATCCAATATTTCAATAACCATTTTATAATTTCGAAACCTTAAAGTACTTTTTCATGTAGCTTTTACTTGATTGAAATATGAAATAGTGAGAATAAAGTTCAGAAATAAAATTTACTAAAATCTTTACAAATCAATAAACTCAAATACTCAGGTCTTCCCCTCAATGATCAGTAAGAAGTGTTAAATAGTCAATCTCGTTCAAAAATTCGTGAATATAATTGTCAATACTGTTTCACTATGAATATTTATTTTCAACAAGTATCGCCACATCAATTAACAATTATTATAGAATCTGAAAAAAATCAGGGGTATTTCGGACAGAAATATAATAACAGAAATAAACTCATTATGAAATACAGCATTCGTCGGTAAGTACGAAGCGAATATATCAATACTTTGTTACTTTCGTATCAACTTAAAAGGATAACAGTATATTTTGCACTAGAGAAAAAAATGAGAAATGAGAAATCTAAAGAATATTAAGCGCCAAATGACCCCTTATTATTTTCCTGAATGATCTGAACACTTATAGAAAACTTTGAACAGGTACTAATATCTTCCCTCTTCCGTTGGATTTCTGCCAACAATAGAGACGCAGAGAATGTATTTACTCAGACTTGAAGAGGACACTCCTGAAGTGCTATAAATCTCCTCCAGGCCCTACATGAATCTACGTGTGATGCTTATAGCTAATGAAATGGACGTCCACTGATTCATAGCAAACTAACTTCAGTATTCGATTTGTCTATGTCTGAATAGATTTAATATTAGTTCATTACATAATTTAGTGAGAAGAAACGTGACACATATCTTTGAACAAATCTTGTCAAGATTTCCTACTAGACTGAGTATGATAATAGAATTATTAGAGTTTTTCTTCCTATGCAAGGTGTAAATATCCAGGCAGGTTTTCCTTGTAATTGTTTTCCGTTTTTAGTTACAGCTAGTTCTATATCATTTTTTTATATTTAGAAGCTAAATGTGTTCATACCGCCGTGAACCACTTCGAAGTTTCATATTATCTACAAGAATGGATTTGGATATTGAGTATCTGAATACTCTGAAAATATGCGCAAGGTTAACTATTTTTCAAGAGGCAGTCTTTGTAACCCAGTAATTCCCAAGAGTTTTTCATTAGTTTTATGTGCAGTTCAAAGAACGCGAGCGGGACGTCAACTCAGTAAGGGCACACATAGCAGTCGATTACTTGTATACGAAGTTATTACGGAACTTTACGTGCAACAATCATCAACAATCATAAATCACCATAAAAGTACTTTCACCAATCGATGTAGGTACATCAGTTACGTGCAAGTACCATCAACCTTCACGAATCAACGTCATCAATCATCATAAATCAACATGAATCACCTTCAGTCACCACCAATTACCATCTGTATACATCAGTCACGTTCAATCACTATCAATCATCATTAGTCACTACGATCTATTAACAACAATCTTCACCAGTCACTTTCATCCAACGTCAGTCACATCATTATCACATCATTATCAATCACCTCCAATCACTATCAATAAACATAAGTCGCCATCAATCTACATAGCCTATCAACATCAGTCACCACCAATCACCATTAATCTCCACCAATCTATCAGTCACAAAGACTCAACCTCCACCACCATCAATCACCATCTTCTACAAACAATCCCCATCAATCAATATCAAGCACCACCAAATACCTTCAATCACTATCAATCATATAATCACCATCAATCCCCTTCAATCCCTATCATCAATCACCATCAGTCAATATCAGTCACCACCAATCCACATCAGTCTGCATCTATCTACGTTATTCACTATAAGTTATATTCAACGACCATAAATTATCATCTATCGCCATTATCAATTAATATCATTGCCTTCAAAAACTCTTTACTACCATCAATCATCTTTAATCCTCAGGAAGTTCTTCTTCTCTATAATTTCAAAAATGTACTCATCTGAATTTTATATCGTCACAGTCTCTTGTTGAACATTAATACGGATTGATCTTGATTCCAATATGTAAGGAACGTATTTATCATATAATTATTCATATTGTTGTTTATATGATAGACATAATCATGAAATTGCGTTTATATTATTCATTATATTCCTTCAGAAGAGAAAAACTTCAATAAATATCCTGGACTTGAAAAGAAAACTGACGCAAATTATAAATGAGAAAGTATCCTATTAAATGAATAACTGTGAAAAAAGCTATGAATCACTGAACATGAAATTCAGTGAATTAATGATAAATCAGATTTATATCAGCCACCACCACAAGTATTTTGCTAAAAAGCCACTTAAATGGCGTTAACGCGTACAGTACACGCAAGATTATCGTTAAGGCATTTGAAGTTAAATGAGTTGTACACAAATATTATTTACATATTTTCATCCACCTTTCAAAATATTCTCGTTAATTTAATAATATCGACTTCTTTGCCTGACATATTTTTGACTTCTCATTCCTACTAAAATTGTAGCCCACTTTGAGTGACAAATTTCAGTCATATTAAATGAATGATTGAGAATGAAAATAGAAATATATATACCTATGCAAATAGTATATATTATAAGTTGAATAAATATAATTATAATAGTATAATTAGTTTAAGTTTGAACAATAAAGAAATAATACGATTTTTGTATCGTACTCAACAGTATAAAAGAAGTAATTTACTCAAAATATTTTATTACAGACGGTATATTATGCACTCAAGCATTGAAAAAATTTTATCATCAGTACAAATCAAGCGCACAAATATATATTTTTGTTCCATATATTATGTGTATTCAGTAAACTGTTACTTTCAAATAATTTCGATAAAGCATGTCCCGATTTTTGCTTATTTCTTGAAAATTAAGAAATGGCTAATTTATTAATAGTACATAATGTATGAAACGAAAGTATATAATTTTCGATTTGATGTGTAATAAGGATGACATTTTTCAGTGACACAATGTATGTATATCATAAAAAAACACTTTGTTTCAGACTTTTACTTTTGTTTTGATGCTTTAAACTTTTTCACAGTCCTCCAAAAATAGTATATTAAGCTGAAGGATTGCTACAAAAGAGCTTATGTAATATTGGAGGTAATGCAGATCTGTCAAAAACAATTGAAATACTACAATGGAAGAATTACAAGCAGATGAATTATAATTCTCCCCAAATGGTATATTTCTTTGAAAAATTGCTACAAAGACCTATAAAAAGATGAAGTATTGTTCATCCAAATATTATTTGATTTTGAGCAATTAGTACAAAGAAGTGTACATAGAAAGATAGATTAAAAATATTTCAATGGTGAACGTACAAGAAGATGAACTATTAGGCTCCCCAAATATTATATTATTGCTACAATGAAGTGCATCAAATATTTGTGACAATATTGCTATTTACCAAAAGATAGGTTACAAATATTGCAACAGTAGGCATACAAGAAGATGTAGTATTTGTCTTTCCACATAGTAAATTATGTTGAACAGTTACAGCTACAAAAAATTTTACGTAGTATTCCAATAATACTAAGCGTGAAAGATAATTATGTTACATTCATTTGTCCAGTTTCCTTATTACTGCTATAAAACATGGAGAAATATATCACATACATGCCAAAATAAGGAATTCATCAAGTAAACAAAACAAATATTTCATGTTTCAAGAAAATTATTAAGATATTTTGGCATACATGTCCTGAATGTCCTCATATATGAAGATACAACAAATTGCAAACATTCTTAGAAATAATTCAATCATTTGTAACGGGCATACTATGAATAATATGTTATAGCAGCCGTTTTATTCAAATAACTTTAATTTCAATACTATAGAACTCTTTAAAATACCACGACATACTGAAAAGTATGTGGAAAAACTTAAAACAAGTATACATTCATTCATTTCTTTCTAAAATATTTCACCACGATGGGTGGGAAATGTTCATCCCAGATTATTACTGAAGCAGATTAAGTTTGAATATGTTCCACAATTTTATTAGTAGGTGCAATTCGCCTATATGTTGGCCATTCTCGAAAAGTGTATGTGGTAATCATAAAAGATTTGAAAGCAAATTGCGAAAAATTATTATTTCTCATGAAGCTATTTCATGGATTAATTAAAAGCCAATGAAACAGCGTTTTCACTAACCATATATACGCGTAACTGGTACGTTTATAGTTCAGGACTTTTCTTATAGATAGCTAGATCGAATGGACTTAGTATGAATATATAAAAACCAGATAGTTCAGAAAGATTAGTCAGCTTAAAATCGTGAAAATTACAAACAGATACAGCAATTGAAAATTTCATTGAGCTTGACTGAGATTGGATATTAATTCGTTTTAGAAACTTTAATGTGAAGATAATAAATATGAAAATTGATTTCTACACTATATATCTAGGTAGGTGTTCGAATAAATCATATGAAAAATGTTTCAATATCCCTAAACAAATAAGGCAGGTATCTGAGATGAACATTGAATTTATATGAAGCTTTCTGGAGGATAATCATTTAAAAGCCATAGTTTCAAACCGAAGTAATCATTAATTTCTGTCACAAGAAATACGCTATATCAAACAAATATTGATATCACCTTTTAGATGTATTAAAAATGCTGAGAATTGACAGTCAGTTCGAAATGAAATAAAATAAGCCACTTCATAATTAGAAATAAAAAATTTACTTCCAAAGAATCTACATGTGAGTCCTAAAACAAAAAAATTCCCAATTGATCACACTCGAAGAACGTTTGAGCAGCAGAGTTCCGTCACTGAAGTATTATTTTCTGCATATTTTCTTATTCCCTTAAGTCAATTTAGAGGCGCTCTACAGATGTATGAATACTCAAAACGGACGAAAAAAACATGAAACCCATACATTCGAGAGACGGCGGTTGAGGTAAATAGTAAAAACTTCTAGAAGAAATTTGCCTAACAACAACTCAATCCCCGTACCAAATTCCGACCCTCTTACTGAATATGGATATTTATATATATATATATATATATATATATATATATATATATATATATATATATATATATATATATATATATATATATATATATATATATATATATATATATATATATATATATATATATATATATACATATATATATATATATATATATATTAGTTATTTATGTAACAAGTGCGTTATATAGATCCTTATGCCCTGAGGGAATCATTCGGTCGCAGGGCCTCTGGCCCGAGGAATGAATATTGCCCGATGGGCATAAGGATCTAGTAACGCACGCGGTGCATACAAGATTTTATTTTTCACGAAAAAATTATTATATTATCATGAAAAAGCGATTTTAAAATCGTTTCATTGCTCCTATCCATTTTCCTTCTCATAGTAGGCATGGCATTTGTTGATAGTTTGACGTTTGTGATTATTTTTGTCATCATATTCAGTGAATGTCATGCTGCTTCCTTTGTGTAGTCTTATAGAAATAATGAAAATGAAAATGAATTTACCCAAGAATATCATAGAAAATGCAGCCAAAGCTGCCAATAATTAATTGCCGGAGAAATCCAGAGCAGGATACGATAAGGATTATGAAGTATTGAATCAATGAAATTTGCTTCATTTCTCCTAGTACAATAAGCAGGCGTTTTAAATCCATTATGCTAGCAAATGCGGGCGTAATGACCGGCGTAATGGCCTAGGGCATAATGAGTGTGTTTATAGCAACCGGAGCCAAGGTGAAATAAACATATTATCTACAAGTGAAAACTAAATATATATATATATATATATATATATATATATATATATATATATATATATATATATATATATATATATATATATATATATATGTATATATATATATATATATATATATATATATATATATATATATATATATATATATATATATATATATATATATATATATATATATGTATATATACAATAATTGATATTTGATAATTATTAGCAAAAACAGGCTTGAAAAATCTCAAAAAAAACTCGATTTTATTAAAAAGTTGACGTTTCGCCACGACATTCGTGGCTTTTTTCATCTATATATATATATATATATATATATATATATATATATATATATATATATATATATATATATATATATATATATATATATATATATATATATATATATATATATTTATATATATATATATATATATATATATATATATATATATATATATATATATATATATATATATATATATATATATATATATATATATAATATATGTATAAGCAATTAGATTCCGAGATTTTTATAACAGTTTTTCGAAAACAACTTTTTGTGCGACGTCGTGAAAATGGATGACTCGAATTTGCAACATCTTGTGATTCTGGTTTTGGTCAGAAAACTGGCGAAAAACCCGCGAAAATTCTCCTAAAATAGAATGCAATGTATGCAGACGAGTGTCTATCGAAAACACGCGCTTACGAATGAGCCAAACGATTCAAGGAAGGAAGTAAATCAGTGGAAGTGGATCCGCGTGAAGGTGCTCCTCTCTCTTTGTACCGACGAGCTATACGGCACGGAATATTTTGGCCCAAACTGTTTCAAAAAGTTTCACGTTTAGTATACATCAGGGCCTATTCTGGTGACTTTTTGAAGGTATTGTCATATTATACATAGTGACACATAAACCGAGAAGTATTGAGCTTGTTTTATTTTAAATGAAACGAAATCAAAATAAGAGCGTGTTTTAATACAATTTGCCTCTAAACCTCAAGGTTCTTCAAATAACTTGAATTTTATTGAAATATAACGTAATTTTCATGTTTGAAGTACATAGCAATTGTTTCAGTTATGTAAGTGAAGTGAATCTATGTCTTCGTGTTAGGTATTTCAACAATAAGTATACTTCCAGAATTTACTTCGTTCACTATCAAATATTTTAATTCAGTGACTGCGGAAAGCAACAGAAATAACAAAAACTAATCCAACATAACAACAATTACTCATTAAGAAATTATCGAAAAAAATTTGATTTTCTTGCATTAGACATTAAATATCTTGAAGCTGATGAATTGATTAAGAATGTATTTATTCTTTGGTTTTAGACTTTTCACTTTTCATACCATCAGATTTTCTATTCAGGAAAGAGCGTAACTAGACATATTTACTGTTATTGATATAATTCTTTATCGATAATGTTGTTCTTGAAATGAAAAATATAAACCATAAGGTAGGTACGCTTCAAACTTTCCTACAGTTTACGAAAATATGCAAGTTATACCGTTTTTAAGAAATTTACGTAATTATCAGTCATTTTATGAATTTTGTGTAAATTAGTACTTATATTTTTTTTTAAAATATTTCCGGAAGTTAGTAAGCACAAGTTTAATAAGCTTCATTTGCTATTTCTGTAGGAGTATTGGGACGTGTATCCAAATTATTTTCAGAATCAGAAATTATCATTCAGTTTAAGTAAATAAGAATAACACAAACTGACGTTCACGTTATAGGTACATAATAATGACGTGACAACAGTCAATTAGAGGGCGAAGGTAATTTTCGACAAGTGACAAAAATTGCAGTTAAGGGATACTTTCTCACTCGTGAAATATATGAAACTCAGAAGAAATATATTGATAAGAATACTATGATGGCATATGATTAACTTCTTATGTCACAAGACTTCCTTAAAATAACTATTCATTGATAAAATTTAATGTGATTCAAGGATCCTGAGACGTATAATTAAATATGAATTATTAAAGAAACCTCATGCAGAATATTAATATATAATGAGGAATGCAGAGTTCACGGGAGCGTCCAATTTAGAAATGTATTCATAAGAACACTGTGAAATATGAGATAACGTCCAATTGTCCAAGATTTATTCACGATTATAAAACGGTTTTCACCGAGGTCAACCGAAAGATAAAATGATTCTTGCAACATAAATAATGCAGAACAAGGGTCACACAAAATGTACAAAATGAATTTAAAATTACGGACTGGGATCTGTAAAAGAAAGGGTCTCTATATAATATTAAGGTCGACGTAATACGAAATAATCCGGGTTAGCGTAGTCGGCTTCTGAAGAGCGGAAAGCTGATTCGGTCATGAAAACTTTCCTCGCATTTTTACTCTGCAAACAATTGTCCCAATATTAATAATATTTCAGATGAATAATAAGAAACCTATGTTTGGTGTTAGGAGAATATAACCCGAACTTTGAATCAATAAATGCTTCCTAAGGAAAGTAATGATTAAATTTCATTCAGCTAAAATATCATATAGAGAACAAAAAATGAACTTCCAGCTTTATATAGAAGTTCATTGTTTCCATAAATAGCACGAAAATCACTTATTAGCCCCAGGTAGCTCCTAGGAGCTTCTACTCCTGACGCTTTACACATCGCTCAATAGGGCAAGGTGAAACATTTCTAATGACCTGGCACATTTGGTTTGGGCTGGAGAGACCTCCAAGTGATCCATTCTCAAATGTAGCAGGATTTTTCTCTATCTTGAATAAAATGATGCACCTTGATGATGACACTTTATTATATAATTTTTGGTATCGTTACATCAGGCAAGGCGTCTAGATCGGCGGCAATTAGTGTGGTTGGCCGGCAGGTGGCTTGGGTCAGCTCTATGTTCCGAAAATAAACTTATATTAGTACTTTCTAAGAAAAAAAAGAATAATTTTAGTCTTGAGACTTGCAACTTGGCAAAATAGGTCACCCTAGAATCCCGTTGTTACTTATCCTCACCTTAATTGGATCCATCTGGGTCAAAAGGACCGTTAAATGATGGTCATTTTCATCGAAACGTTTTTGGAGAGAATCACAGAGGTTCTGAATAAGAGAAGACGTACGAGGGATGATTCAGTTCTTCAGAAATGTCAGAAGGCATGAAACTACACCAAGAGGTTGCAGCTGTGTCAAGGGGTATGTAATTTGAACCATAGATTCATGGATGTCAATGAAATGGTACTACAATGCCGATAACCATGTAATATAACTGAATATCATCAGGATGCTTTTCTTCCTTTATAACTAGAGCACTTTGATTGCGGAAAAAATAGCCCGAAGGAGAGAATTAATCTTGACTGAGGAACATTTATTTCGTAACTAATTGATTGGGCCGATACATGATGAAAATCCATCATAATATTATAAATAAAACTCCCCTTTTTTTGATTTTCGTTATATTTTATTAACATGACAATTGTTTCGCTAATACACAATGGCTTCTTCAGATGTATAATACATACTAGTATGTTTTATTTACAATATTTATTTCGTACTCATAAATAACAGATCTGTGCGCATATCTGGAAAGTTCTGAAGACTTAATGATTTAAATGATACCTACTTATTAATTTTGATAAAGACACTAAATTGCGCCTCCGATATAGAGCACAATGAGAGATTAACTCATTTCGTATGTTGGACTAGTTGATCATTGAATGGAAATTATCATATAATCGCTACTGAAATAGAAAATCACTTCAAAATCAATCAATGAATACAACACCAATATATTGATGCATGACGCATATCGTCAAACTTCAGATTACATACTCTAGGAGCTCCAAATGGATGTGAAACTGATGGTAGTGCTACTTTGACAAGGCACTTGAAAATAGGCAAATTATATAAAAAACCTATATTTCCAATTTATATGAGGAGCTATATTGTGATTCATGTTCCATTTTCACATTTCAACCAGTTATCACAGTTCTTTGATATTCATTAAAAACTGCAATCGTCCATCAGAAGTTTAAACCTCCCTTAGCAGTTAGTAGTCACTGTTATGTTCATTGTATAATCATCGCCAAAGCTACTAAGAAATAATGTTGTTTCAAGGCCTACTTCATTCAATTGAAACTATAACATGAATATGTATTGATTGAAGTAAACAAGAGTGGACGTTTTGTTAACCGCTTCTATGAATGAACGTTATCTCCTTATCGCCCGTTTCACTCAAAACTCTTGAGAATGATAGCTATGCCGAAAAAAGTGTAAGACTTTGACCAACACGACACTTGTGTTGGGCGCGCGCGTCAGCTGTATTAGTATATTATATAAGTGTTCAGCAAGCCGTGTGCACCATAACACTCATAACCACATTTTTCATATAATTACTCTCACATGTTGCTAATTTAGTTCATTATGCGTGTTTTTCAATACATTATATATATTGAAAGGATCTTTGATCCAATCGGATGTTCCACGAGATATCGGGTTTTATTTCCCTTGATTGCTATTCTGGTAAAGCATTCGTTTGAATCGTATGTATAATATCGTTATCTGCCATAGAAATAAATGGTGTTTCTTAGAAACCTAGTAATAGTGCGTCAATGTGATAAATATTAATTTGTTCTCTTGAAAACGTATTTCGTATTTTAGTAAGGAAGATTTACATCAGGTAACAACATCCAATAGTCGGAGGCTCAATGACTCAGCGGTACAGTTTACACTGTATCATTTGGATAACCGATTTTCTTGGGTTCGATTCCAACGCCCTTGGGTGCGTAGCCAATTATAATCAGAAGGCTTCAATAGTTCTAAAAATAATCTTAAAATAAGAAAACAGTAATTAATATGCACATCGCAATACAGAACTTATTAAATATAGTTTCTCTGAAAAAACAATTGGTGGTACAAATATCTTTCACGAACCCCCAGAAATGACTTGCTGACCCCTTCTACTCGCACCCTTTATTAATATTGAAAATTTTACTTGTTCACTTTTCCCATTTGATTCCACTTCTGATTTTTCATGATTAAATAACCATTGGAAAAGAATTCGAGTTATTTGGCAATCAATAACCATTTTGGCATCGTACTTAATCGCAAGCGAAACGAAATTACGGCGTGAATCCGACAAAAATCGAACATTCCGGCATCAGATCCCCCAGCTTGATACCACAAAAGAGTCTGGGACCGCATCGTGTCCGTTTTATAAACTGAGCAACGGCAACATAATCACTTTTCATCCCCTGGCTACCGGAAGACAAACGGTTCAACGAAAAAAGGATGGTATCATACAAAATTATTCCTATTTGACGTCCCATTTCATTTTAGACCTATTCGTTTCACATTAACCAGTGATTTGGTACTTAGGAAAGAACTTATGCATTGCCATATTAGTAGTATTACATTTAAACAACTATATATATATATATATATATATATATATATATATATATATATATATATATATATATATATATATAAATATATATATATATATTATATATATATATATATATATATATATATATATATATATATATATATATATATATATATATATATACTTATATATATATATATATATGTATATATATATATATATATATATATATATATATATATATATATATGTTTTATATGAATTGACACCTCAACTTACCTCCCTTACTGGCGATAGGTACCAACTTCAATTTTTCTCACACAAATCAGAAAAGGAATCAATGCCTAATAAATCCAAAAACGTTTTTCAATAATAATAATTCAACACCTTCCACATCGTCATATCATCAAATCAACCACTAATCACATCTACAACATTCACTTTTTTCTTCTTAAATAGGTGTAACATTAATCATAATCGAAATAGCCACGAATGTCTTCTTGAAGACAAATCCATAAACACATAATAACGACCATGTTATGTATGAGTGGATCAGGGTTTCTATGATTCTCCTTACCATCTGATAATGGAAATAGATTTCAACACTAACAAATTTCTTGAGAAGTTTTGTAAGCTCAAAACTGACCCCATTAATGTATGGTAATTTTGCAAAGGTTAGTTGATTATCTGCATTATTTACATTGACATTATCTGCTTCTCGTTGTGTTACTGGTGACCATGGAGTGCAATAGATCAGCTTTTTCAGAAAAGGGATGGAATATCCATTATCTTTCATAAACTTGTAAAGTCTGCCAGAAACTGCCCTCTTTGATGTGGGGTAGAAGATGTCCTCAATTATTTCCTTCAAACCTAGGATGACATTAGATTTCATTTTTATATCATGTTAAGAATCTACATTGACATATCTGCCAGAGCTATGGGCTCACTTTCAATTTTTTTTTTTTTACCATCGGAAAGGATATATATTTTTAAGACCCTGTGCAAAAAATTTAATTCCAGGGAAGACTATAAGTTGCCTAAAAAAAAATATAAACATGAACACCGCACGCCTCTCCGAAATTCTAGCGTGACGTCATCGGATAGGAACTCTCACGTCGCTGACCGTGCGATGTCGGATAGTCGATATCAGACAACGGCTGCTAATAGTTTTGTGTCTCATTATTATACACGTTTTGGTACATTCTGAACATTGACGTTATGGTGAAATAAGAAAGTTTAGAAAGTTTTTGAACAATTCGTCACTATGGATAAAAACCAGGAAAAGAGAAGCTATAAATATTGTGTAGTTCCTGAGTGTAAAAGTACTAAGATTAAAACACCTAATAAAACATTTATTTCCATTCCTAAGGATGCAAAAAAACGAAAACAGTGGCAGAAAAGTATGAAGAGAGTCACAGTGTTTACTGAAAAGTCCACATACTTTGTTTGTGAAGACCATTTTAATGTAAGTATTCCGTTGTTGATAAACTGATATCCTTGTTTTCTTTCAATCAGAACCACAGAACTTTTTGTCAATGTTAATAACGCTCACGCTGTTCAAGATTTCGTGCGAAGACTTTTATTTAACTGAAGGCGGCAAAGATATTTTCTATAATCTTTATATTATAATAAGTATGCACCTCGATTTTCAGTATTTAAATTAGAACCCTGACACACAGTTTAGATCATCGTAGTGCGTACCTTAAAAGACAACGGCAGGCGATTATTGAGGATCTCGACCAACCAAGTACTTCTAAAGTTAGTCAAAATGATAATTTTTTACCAATTGAAACTGATGCCAAACACGATCAAACCAAATTAGAAAACCCAGTATTCCACGCCTCTAAAAATATACAAGTTAATATAAAGCCTTTGATGTTATCAAAAGAAACACAGTGTAACAGAAAATACCTTCCCAAGACGTTAGCGGAAAACAAACTGAATCTCTCTTTTTTGCCAGATATTTCTTCAAGTAGCAGTGATGAAGTGACGTCTTCATCTGGTTCATTTCAAATATTTGATTCTAGCGGATGTATCGATATCACAGCGAATCAAAGAGAAAACGTTGAAAAGAGAGCTAAGTATATTCATTATAGAACGAAACCCAAAACTCTACCTTGGGGTACCAGCAGCATCATTGTTTTTGATAGAGATGATAAGTTCTAAATGTCAAATTAAAAAAATTGGTGTTTATGTGACATTCAAAAAAATTAAACTGAACCTGCCTCATTCAGTTCTAGCAGATGACTTTGGTATGTCAGTGACAGCAGTTTGTGTAACTATTCATAACTGTTTGCCAAAGATGGCTCAACTTTTGGAGCCATTTGTTCAGTGGAAATCTCTGTTGGAAGTGCAAAAATGTCTTCCAATACCATTCCGTAGTAGATATAAAAAAGTACAATGTATTATAGATTGTTTTGAAATTTCTATTCAAAAGCCGAGTGATCATATCTTACAAAGTCTATCATGGTCAGAATATAAAAAGGGAAATACAGTGAAATATTCAGTTGGTTGTATACCAGATGGTTTAATCTCGTTCGTGTCCAATGGCTTCGGAGGACGTACCACAAAATGATTGTAGAAGAATCAGGATTCTTGGACCTGCTAGAAAATGGTGCTCATGTAATGGCAGACAGAGGTTTCAAACATATCGATGAACTACTTCTAACTAAAAATAATTTTCTAGTAAGACCCCCGTCTGTTTCGTCCAAGGAAAAAAATTCCAAAGAACAAGTTAATACGAGAATTTGGCATTTTGAAACCACATGCCTGTGTTACCCTAAATTTAGTAAAATATGTAGACGATATTGTTATTATAGCTTGTGGTGTTATTAATGTTCAAAATTACTTGATAAAATAATGCACCCACACTTCACAAATCAAATTTTATTGAATATTGCTTTTTCCCAAAAACAAACAATCCTATTTAGTACGTCATGAACAAAACTAGCATCATATTCATAAGTTTTAAAAGAAATTGTTTTATTTGATTCAAAATCTGGATCAGCTTCAGCAAATATCGCTTTTTGTTTTTCAGTGAGGTGCATCTGCATTTGAATCTGATGATAAAACTTGGATGTAATATTACCCATTTCATCAAGATAATTTTTTCTTGTTCTTCCAAACATTGGTGATTCAATTTTATAAAAGCAAAAACTTTCAAACTTTGTACGACACTACCAAATAGATACGATGCGATGCACACGAGTACACGGCCGACGCCGACGATCTGACGAGTCTGTCATGAGTCTGCCTTAAAGTTCGTATGCGGTGACGTCACGGTGTAGACTTCGCCATGCTTATTCAAATGGTTATATTAGAAGAATGGAATATCCTATTGATATGAAATTTTCTAAATCTTAATTTTACTATTAGTACTTTGTCTTACGGAAGTTAAAACCGATTTAAAAATATTGAAACAATGGTTAAAAATAACAATTTACACATTTATTATAAAAAATAACGCATGACGCACGTTTCGGTGGAACTTCACCTTCTTCAGATGCTAATTGCAAACTAACTATGATTCTCTGTTATATCGAAGATAAGAAATGACAAATTATGTAGAAGGGGTAAATACAAAGATGGTTACAAATGATTATTAGAAGAGGAAAAACCAATTCTGAACTGCTAGTCAGGTAGTTCGGTAATTTTGAAAAGATTAAGAAGGGGGCTTGAAGTATGATCGATTTGGCTATTCAATAGGAGACCGGAATGCTTGTATTTATTTATCTGTAATGATTCTAAAAAATTAAGTTTAATTCCTTTACTTTCAGTATTTAATATTTTAAAATCGAAATTGAATGTGTGATTTTCTTGGATTAAATGGTTTGCATAATGTGAATCCGACTTCTGATTAACAAAGCTACATTTGTGTTCTGAAATTCTAGTTTGGAAACTTCTGAAAAGTTCTACCAATGTAAAACTTATCACAATCGCCACAATTAATTTTATAAACTCCTGATTTATTATCTTTATGAACTTTGGATTTATCTATTTTTTATATGATTTCCTAAATTATTATACCGCGTACGATAAGCAATGTTATGTTGTGCTTAGATGAGAGAGATTTAAGTTTTCTACTTGAATTTCCGATGAAAGTGAGGCTGTTGTATTTGATATTATTTTTAGTAAGGGGGTACACCTGGTTAATCGCATTTTTGAAAAACTTTTTATCTATCATATATTGTCTATATATTGGGATCATAATTATTATTTACGGCAATTTGTTTAATTATATTTTTCTCGACAATTAAAATTGGCATTTGAAAGTGAATATTTACTAAACGATGTTACATACTATTGAAAGCTGCCATTTTGGTGTTGGAAAGGAATGTAGGGAAGTACTATGTATGACGCTATCAGTGTGCGATGGTTTGCGAAAATTGAAAAATTTTATGTTTGTTATCTACTTTTGTTTATTTTCAAATCCAAATAGTTAATCGAGTTATCTTTTTCCATCTCTAAAGTGATTTTATATTAGGGTGTAAAAGTATTAATGAATGTTTGAAAGCAGTCTAGTTGTCTAAGAGTACCAGAAAAACAACAAATAATATCATCCTCAAATCAAAACCAATAAACGAATTGTCGACTAACAGGATGATTATGAATTAACTCTTTCAAATTTTCCATGAATACTTCAGCCGACTAAGTGCACAGCGGGTTTCCCAAGTTTAAGCCTTCAGTACAGCTGTAAAACTTTTCATTGAAACTAAAAATAATTCTGTTCCAGGCATAATTCCAAAAGTGACAATATATCTGATTTTATGAAAGGATTAACAAGATTGCTATTAAGTAACTTTTCTATTAGGGTTAAAGGAACCTTGGGTGGTATACTTGGAAAAAAATTAACTACATCCCAGGACATCAATTTAGAATTAAGTGGCAATTGAATATTTTCAATTTTATTGACTAAATCGTAAGAGTTTTTGATAGAGAATTTAGGCTGAAATTTACAATAATTTTGAATTATTTCTATTAGAAACTGCGACAAAAACACTGAAGGTGCTGTAGTGAATGACACTACTAGTTAGTTTGCAATTAGCATCTGAAGAAGGTGAAGTTCCACCGAAACGTGCGTCATGCGTTATTTTTTATAATAAATGTGTAAATTGTTATTTTTAACCATTGTTTCAATATGTTTATTAATTTACACCAAGTATCGGCCCAATCAATCCGATTTAAAAATTTTAGTAAATGAGCCCATTAGATCTTCTCTACCAATCTAAATTGATGCGGTTGTTTTCATCCCTTTGAATTTTAGTGTCAAGATAGGAAACACATCTGTTATACTCTCTCTCTATAGTGAATTGAATAATTTTATCAAATTCATTGAAAACCTCTGGAATTCCGTCCTCTCCATCTGCAGGAATGGCCAAAATCAAGACATCGACATATTGATGTATGTAGGCTCGAACAAAAGACAAACCTCTTAGCTGTGGCTTGATTAAAGCTGACATAACTATGTTTGCCAAAAATTGGCCTCAAACAGCTGCCCACAGGACATCCAATCTCTTGTTTGCAATTGACCAGAGTTCTTCAGCCTATATTAAATTTAAAAAAAAGAAAATATATATATATATATATATATATATATATATATATATATATATATATATGTTTTGAAAATATTCTTAATTCCTGTAGTACTGTACTTGTTGGATATTTTCTGAGTGGATGTTGTACTTGTTCGTTGTGCATAAGGTTGCCTATGTCATTCAACACCGAAAGATTACGGTGGTGTTCAGTTTATCTATCCGTTCCTTGATGGGTTGGGTTTTCGTTCTGGCATAAAACATTTGATTTGGAAGATTGTTTAGTATGTTAATTGGATGTTTTAATCGTGTTATCGTTCGTAGTGAGGAAGTTTCAGCCACCGACAGTGTCCTCATCACCGACTCCCGTCAATTGGAATACAAGGGGTGCCCATATTCCAACAATGGTCTGCATATGGATTTCTATATGATTGACGCTGTGTTCATACTTATTCCCTGATCCCTGTATGTCAAGTGTCTAAAATACTTGGCTCTGGTGATAACTTTTTTTTATGGTGTTCACATGTATTTTCATGTTTACTTTGTTATCTATTTGAATTCCAAGGTATTTAATTTAAGTAGATGGCCTTATTTTCTTGTTGTTTATTGAAATTGATGGTGATTCCTGGTTTATGTTGTGGTTGAATATTATAAGTTGTGACTTCTCCGGGTTAACCTTCAATCTCCATCTAGCGAACCATGTTGTTATGCTGTTTATCTGTTCTTGTAGTTTTGCCATGCCGTCTTTCAGTGTTTTATTGTGTGAAATTTCAATTGTATCATCTGCATATTTTAATAAATATTGTTTTGTATTCTGTGGTGTGACTATAGGAAATAATTGACCTTGAAAATGAACCGAATTATCACAATGAAATCCTCCTTGTGTGAGTTATTATGAGGCATTATTAATTTCCAATTTTCATCTATTGTGTAGACAGTTCTCTTCAAATAAATGTTAGTAAACAGTCATATCACATCAAGTGAAATAATCTCATGATTAGTGGGCACAACAAAATCATTAATCTTCAAAGCAAATTCCATTGAGGTTGGTATTTAATATTATTCATTATAATTGATGAAAGAAATTTTTAGTATTTCCGCAACAAATTTAGAAAGTTTCGAAGTAGGTGATGCTTTGGTACTGCCTATTGCTCGCATAGGAACCATTTCTTTAAGAATTTTGGAAAGCCCATATAGTCTCGGAGGATGTGAACTATAGCACATACGTTTTTTAGATGTCGCTGTGTCAATATAGCGATTGTCTTCCATATATTTCACCCATCTGATATTCTCTCTTTCAAACCTAGATGTCGTATACCAGCCTGGTTTTTCATAGACATAACTATAATCAACAATGCCGCTGCAAAATATTCTTTACTATCCATCAACACAAATACATTTCCCTTGTCTGAATTAAGAATTAAAATATTATCATTTTCCTTTGTGAAATGCTTAGGTTTGATGAAAATCCTATTGATAAAATTTTGTTGTGTACTGTTTTCGAAATGAAAATTCGTGACTATATTGGTGGCCTGAGCTGATACTATGTCTTTAAACTCGCCACTAACATTACCTATTATACAATCTAAGTTAGCCAATAAAAAATATGTTCCCTTTCAGGAACTTAGGACCCAATGACAGCATCTTCCTCATATTAACAGAAAACTCTGGATTTGTGAGATTTACAACAAGACTGTCTCTTTCTGATCCTACTAATATAAAGAACTTTCAAATCATCACCTTCAAATGTATATAATATATATATATATATATATATATATATATATATATATATATATATATATATACATATATATATATATATATATATCTCTATATATATTTCTATATATATATATATATATATATATATATTTATATATATTATATAAATATATATATATATATATATATATATAAATATATATATATATATATATATATATATATATATATATATATATATATATATATATATATTAGCTGACCCGGCAAACGTTGTTCTGCCATATAAATTATTTTTATCTATCTATCTTTCTATCTAATTATCTATCTATCTATCTTTCTATCTACATATCTATCTATCTGACCCGGCAAACGTTGTTCTGCCATGTAAATTATTTTCATCTATCTATCTTTCTATCTATTCATCTATCTGCCGATGAATATCTATCTATCTTTCTAGATAGTTTAGTTATCTATCTTTTCATCTATCTATCTGTCTATCTA
>JARQZK010005085.1:682500-687500 GCA_030704885.1 Cynegetis impunctata | reverse complement strand
TATTACGGAACACTGTTATGCAAAACAAAAATTTTACTTCAACGCGCAATAAGCTACAGAGCGTTGATTTACCTACGATTTTTATATAAACGTGTCCATATCTTTTGAAGTACTCTGTATAACATAGTAAAATCTTATATCAAAAGCTTCAAAAAATGTGAGTAATCCGAATTCGGTATAATATATAGCTGTTCTCATTTAAAAAACCATATGTTCTGTTTGTAACGGAGTTATGCAACACTCTGTATAGTTCGAAATAATTTCAAAATATGGACCTTAAAGACATATACCATTTTTGTTGAAAACATTTTTTGATATCTCTTAAGATATCCCAAATACCGAAGTTTGTCGTAAGATTGGTACATCCTGTATATATAATAAGTATACACATACCTATATATTTTTAGAATATCAAAAAAAATTTGAGTAGGATTACCAATGAGCGTTTGTTATTTTCAACAAAATATTTTCTGTTTTCGAATATGTTGCACATCAAACTTTAATGTTGTATGTTGATAATATCTAATCGATCGCATTATATAGATGTAGTGAAATAAAGCAGTGAATACATATGGTGTTACTCCAAAGAATACAGAGATAGTTGATGGAATCCGTCGTTACTACGTGATAATTTAACATGATTAACAAAACTAAATTTGAATTTACTACGTTTATTATCACAAAATATTTTGAAAAATATAACACTGCGATTGCAATTTCGGTCACTAGACCATCATCGGGCAGATTGAGTTAAGAACTTAGTTCTTAACTTCTTATATTTTTCAAAATATTTTGTGATAGTAAACGTAGTAAATTAAAATTTAGTTTTGAATACAGAGATAATAAATTGTGAGTTAGAAAACAGAAGAACGATGTTCCCAAATACTTGTACCTAAAACCATCAAAACATGATCAAGTGATGAGAAACTGGAAAATGGAGCAAATAAGTAAACAGAATTTGTTCAACGAATCTTGGTCAATTTTTGTTCATTTATTTTTCCCCATTTATATCCTAATCTACCTAAATGTGTTCTATCAGTCGGACGAATGTTCTTCATTTTAGTAAATCTTTATACCAATTCTTATTGAATTTGTTGATGTTATTTTGTTAGGTCAAAATAATACATTTATTCATTGCTGTTATTTTATCTTTCTTCAATAATTATGTTACTTAATCATCCAAACGCAATGTATCAATTTTGAATATTTTATATTCTGAAAACATGAATTTGAATCTATATTTGAAAGAAAGAAGAAATATTCTAGGGAATATTCTCAAGCTGAAATATGAATTGGCCGCAGGATATGATTTGCTCGTCTTCAGCCATTCGTGTACAGCTAAACAAGATCAGGAATCTCATTATTCCGCTTAGTTTCGTTTCCTAGTACTGGCTAACAAATTTAATATGAAGATTCAATGCTTACCTATACTAAGTGCTAAGTGATGGGGATCATACATGAGCGAACACTATTATATATTCTACCTCTACTAGCTCCATAATTTTGCTTGGATTCAAATCGCTTTGACGAAATTCATGCTTCGAGGTTAACGTAACTGGCCCTCTGATGATAATGTATATATATATATATATATATATATATATATATATATATATATATATATATATATATACATATACATATATATATATACATATACATATACATATACATATACATATACATATACATATACATATACATATACATATACATATACATATACATATACATATACATATACATATACATATACATATACATATACATATACATATACATATACATATACATATACATATACATATACATATACATATACATATACATATACATATACATATACATATACATATACATATACATATACATATACATATACATATACATATACATATACATATACATATACATATACATATACATATACATATACATATACATATACATATACATATACATATACATATACATATACATATACATATACATATACATATACATATACATATACATATACATATACATATACATATACATATACCAGTGGCGGCTCGTGAGGTTTTGGTTTGAGGAGGCTACAAGAGGTACACCATAGGCGAAAATTTTTAGGATTTCAAGGTCAACCGCCTTATAATTTAAAGAAAATGAAAGTAAAACAAGCACCCTAAGCTATTAATTTGTTTTCACTTTCGAGTGTCTACCTTGAGACCTACAACTCCTATTTACAATATTCACAAAAACTCTTCTCAGCCAATTAATCAGTTCATCTATTCATCAAAATTTTTTTTTCTTTCACAAAATAGGTACCTACCTATCTACTTAACGAATTTGTTAACAGCTGGTGAGAGCAAATAAAAAGTTATTATATATTTTTGAAGATTAGCGGGATTCTGCAATCTTTAACAGTAGCAAAATGATCTATAATATCCTCATAAAATTTTTTGGCTTTCGCCAAAAGTTTTATCAATTCCTTTTCAATAGACAACAAACTAATATTTGTCAAACCATCCTGGCTCATTGAATTTCGTAAATAAGTTTTAATTCTCTTAAGAGTGGAAAACGAGCGCTCTACGGAAGCCGATGTCACCGGGATAGAAACAATTAGACATAAGAGTTTATAAACTTGGGGTAAATCTTGATTCAAATCATTATCAAAAAGGTATTTAATAGTCCTCACATGATTTTCATTTTGCCCCAAAATTTCATTGTCATTATAAACAACACACAGTTCACTTTTTATGGCCACCTTATCAAAAAAAGTGTATTTTCGACATAAATTTTCCAAAAGGTTATCTGGAAAATTAGCCGAAAATCCGGTTAACAAATTTTTATTGAGTAAGTCGAAGAAATGCAGTTCTTTCAAATCAAAGAACCTTATTTCTATTTGTCCCCTAATAGTATCCAAAATTTCATAAAATATTTGCTCATAGTAAAGCTCCATAGCGTAACTGAATTTCTTTCGCTTTGGGCTAAATTGAGTCGTATCATCAGTAGTTTGAAATACAGAAAATAGTTTTTTGAAATAAACTTCTGCACGAAATTTTTTCCAAAAGAAACTTGAGCCGATTTCGTGAGTAAATTACATCTGAAAACTTGTGCTGTAAGATTTGAAAAACTATTTCTGTTTGTTCAAAAATTAATTTAAAGATGTTTAAAAAATATGTAACTTCCTTATCTTGTAAGTAAGATATTAATCCGCGTGCTGTATTTAGGGTTACTTTATCGGTGAAAAATTTCTCACTTTCAACTAGGTATAGAACTAAATCCTCAAATCTTAAGCGGCCCCAAACAGAGACATTTTCACTAGTAAAAAGTAAACACTGCCAACAAAATAATTTATTTTTTACCTGTGATCCGGTTAGGCAAGGATGTCTCTAATAATTCCTTGTATTAAAACCGCGGTTTTGTTGTCTGTTACGCTACACCAAATTGTTTAATTCAGGGGTAGGTCGCAATGTTTTTATCAAAACTTTATCCTCATAACTTAGTGCACTAAAGTTATGGGATAACAAATATTCCACTAAGTCACCATTGAAATTTTTGAAATTAACTTCAGTAACCAAACTCATTTTAAAACAATAGCGAGCAATATAAGTAAACACGCTGCTGTTTTCGGCCATTAGTAACTACGATCACACTACGATTCAATTAATGCTTTCCAACGAATTCACTCGATGTCACGCGAAATTCTATAGTTGTGATTGATCGACATTGTATGAGACTGGGTTCCTATCGGTGTTGCCATTTACATGTGTTTTGCTTTTCTATTGCAATGAAGTATTAATTCGGAGTATTTGCACCGTTGTTTGCTTTTCTGTGGCAGGCATAATGAACGTTGAGAATATACCTTCCTAAGCCTCCGCAGCGTTGCCACAAATCTTGAAATGAATGAAATGCAGTAAATGTAAATACCTTCTATCTTAATTAATAAATTATATTATATAATGTAGGTTGAAAGGAAGGTAGGTGCATAAAATAATATGATTTTGATTAATATGAATATGCTGAATGCTGACTATTCAATATAATATTTTAGTGATACACGGAGGAGGCTTAGCCTCCATAGCCTCCTTTGACTAGCCGCCCCTGACATATACATATACATATACATATATATATATATATATATATATATATATATATATATATATATATATATATATATATATACATATATATATATATATATATATATATATATATATATATATATATATATATATATATACATATATATAAATATATATATATATATATAAATAAATATATATATATAAATAAATATATATATATATATATATATATATAGATATATATATATATATATATATATATATACTTCGCATCAAAATTAATGCACCACTAATATTTGTTTCAATTACAAAGTTAATTTTCTCGCGAACTGCTGACTTGATTTGGATAATTTTCTGTGACTGTAGTTTGAATCTCAAGAAACGACGTTATGAAAGGAGAATAAATTCAAATTTCAGTTTTGGGCATATAGAGGGTGTTTGAAAAAACAGTCTCATACTCAATTTTTGTAACATTCTGTGGGTGTTTCCATCGACACTATTAGGTGTCTGTCTGAATCAAAGTATACCCTCATCTTGTATCAGCATTTTGTTTTTTTATTCACGTGTTATCTCACTTATTAACTGAAATACGGAATTTAATGTCAAACGTAACAGCAAAATCATAAACATTAAAATTAAATATCATCATCGGGTGTTTGCTCCCTATTCCTCACAACCGATTGACTTCGACGACCCATACTTTGAACCAGACGTCTAATTTTAGCTGGATCGATATTTGTCCATACTTCCCTTATAATGTTTTCTGCATCATCCAAGGAGGCAGGAGAGGGTTGATGATCTTTGAGTTGCTTACTCATTTGATCCCCACAAATGTTCTATAGGGTTATGGTCTGGACTACGTGGAGGCTAATCAAGGGTCTCAATATTCACTTGATTCAAATAATTTTGTCCCATTCTCACAGT
>JARQZK010005085.1:672500-677500 GCA_030704885.1 Cynegetis impunctata | reverse complement strand
AATTAAAAACAATATAAAATTATTTCTAAAATTCTTTTTTTGTTGTGTTTTTTTATTGTCAGAAGATGGTTCTTATGAAAGAAAAAATTAATACTTAACCACCATATAAAATTATTTCTAATGTATGTCATTTTTATTTTGTCATGACTCAGAATAAAAAAATTCATATTACTCTAAATTGTTTACGATCAACCCATATTTTTGCATCTTTTCATTTTTTTAAATTTCATCCACAGATCCGCAATAGGGCTGCAATATGGCAATCGAAAATAACAATAGTCGGTTTGAGAATAGGTCGTAATATATTTTTCATACTCCAAATGATTAACATTTTTGCCGGGTCACATATATATATATATATATATATATATAAGTTTAATAAAGTTTAATGGGAACTCAGCAAGGTCATCAAAGGTCGAATCTTTTCAGCTATACCAATATATTTCGAACGTACATTGCTGTCTTCTTCAGGGTCTAAAAACAAAATACAAAAACTATGTAACAAAGTACACTTTCAGATTTCAAACCACTTACAGCTATTGATCAGTAAGTAAACTAAGCATAAAAAACATTAAGAGTATAAACTATCTAACAAAACTTAGAAAAATATATGTCACGAGAATTAAGAGAACAAAAGTACAGGTTAAAAACTTATGTCAGAGTAACTGACATCTCTATGGTCTTACACAGCGCATGGACTAGTCATAGAACATAACATTCTCACTCACGACCACTTCTTTTTATTGTCACATTCGAGTATGTTACAATAGATATTACTAAGTTGTCTGATATCTCCTTGTTCATTTATGGCAGCCGAACTATATTTGCTGATATAACACATCTCCACAAACTTCCTATTCTTTCGTTTCTTTTCTTTATCTAGAATTTGGATGTTCTCAAAATCTACACTGTGTCCCAATGTTCTAATGTGTTTGGCTAAAGCACATTTCTCCGGATGTAATCTTGCATCACTCTTATGTTGTGTAACTCTTTTTTTGAGTTGTTGTTCTGTTTGTCCTATATATATCATATCACAGCTTGTGCAATTGATTTTATATACTAAGCAAGATTGTTTATCAAATGGAACCATATATTTTGGTTTTTTGAAAAGGAGTCGGTTTGATTTAGCTATGCCATACGCAATTTTTACCTTTCTATTGTCATTTACAATATTGTTAATCTTGTTAATAAGTCCCTCTATATAAGGTAGTGTCAACCATGGTACAATTGTGCTATCTACTGTATTGGGATTGATGCTAGTTGTATTATCTCTTATCGGGATATTGTTGAACACCCTATTTAGAAAATGTTTTGGGTAACTATTCGTCAGCAGGATGTTGAACAATCTTCCCAGTGTTTCCGGCCTTTTTTCTGTGTGAGTAATACGTTTGACTCTACTAATCATCCCCATAACAAAATTAGTCTTCATATGAAGACTAATTTTGTTATGGAGGATGATTAGCAGAGGATGATATGAATGGAAATTTAAATATTTCTCTGAACTAGTTGGTTTTATATACCAATCTGTGATTACTTTATTGTCAGTTGTTCTTTCAACTAAAGTATCCAAAAATGGAACTTTATTATCTGTTTCCTTTTCTATGGTGAAAGATATAACATAAGGGAAGACCTCGTTAAATGTTTGTAGGAGGTTGTCAACCGCTTCCTCATGTACCGATGTTAGCAAGTCATCCACATATTGGTACATGAATGCTACCTTAACATTGTCCTTATACAATGCTTTTTTTATAAGAGTTGTCATAATTATATTTGCGACTATTGGGCTACTACTCATGGGACAAGCTTTTGTTTGTTTGTAGAAGGTATTATCAAAAACAAAGTAATTTGACTCGAATAAAAACTTCAGGACTCGTAGGAAATCTGTTTTTGGAATCTGGCAACAACGTTCGATACGTTCCCAATGTTGTTCTATTATCTCCAATGTCAGTTCTAATGTTATGTTTGTGAAAATTGACACAGCATCCAGAGAAACAAATATGTATCCAATAGGCAACGTAATTTCAGCAATTTTATCGACAAATGTAATAGAGTCAACCACAGCAAACTCGAAGAAATCGGCAAAGGATGCTTTGAGTATCTGCACCATGAAAGCACTCATATTCGTTGTAGGTGAGTTCACTGTGGACACAATTGGCCTACCAGGATAATTTTCTTTATGAATCTTTATTGAGATATAAAAATTTGGTGGTTGTGCTGCATAAGTATTGATCTTCTTTGACTCTAATGTAGTGATATATTTCTTACTAACGAGTTCCTTTGACAGTTGATTGTTTCTTCTCATAATAGCATCTGTGGGATCTTTATTGAGGAGTGTATATGTATTATCGTCATTTAGCAAATCTAATGCCTTACTTATATAGGTGTCTTTTGTAAGGAAAATAGTCACATTGCCTTTATCTGAAACACTAACCATTAGGTCTGGGTTATTTTTTAGGAATTTTCTTGATTGAAAATGTAATTCATCAAACAAATCTCGTTTGTCCTCATTTTTCTGAAAATAGTTAGTTATTATGTTGGCGGATTTGGCTCTTATTATATTCTGTTTTTCGGTAGGTATCAATTCAATTACATTCTCCACCTCTGCCAACAAGTGTTTTATGGGGATATCTCTTATGTTAGGTTTAACAGCAAACTTAGGGCCCAAGCCAAGGAAGCTTTCTACATTTTTTGGGATGTTCCTATCTGATATATTCTTGCTCCACTTATTATTAGCATTAATAGCCTGAGTTCTTTGATTTTTTAATGTCTCAAACTTACGAAGGTTAATCTGCCTAACCTTAGAGAACTCCCTGTTATATGCATGTATCAGCCTAGACCTAAACTCTGAAATTATATGAACTGGTAAAGTTTTCTCCAGGTTATTAACTAATCTATCCAAAGACGTCTTCAATGTATCAATATACTTGATGGTGATCTTAATTTCTAATTTTAAAATTTTTGACTTCAACTTGTTATTCAGCTTCTCTAGTTCCTTCGTAGCACCTGTCTCATGTGCCATAAATTTTTATATCACAATAAAGATTCATAAAGAAAATTATCCAGGTAGGCCAATTGTGTCCACAGTGAACTCACCTACAACGAATATGAGTGCTTTCATGGTGAAGATACTCAAAGCATCCTTTGCCGATTTCTTCGAGTTTGCTGTGGTTGACTCTATTACATTTGTCGATAAAATTGCTGAAATTACGTTGCCTAGTGGATACGTACTTGTTTCTCTGGATGCTGTGTCACTTTTCACAAACATAACATTAGAACTGACATTGGAGATAATAGAAGAACATTGGGAACGTATCGAACGTTGTTGCCAGATTCCAAAAACAGATTTCCTACGAGTCCTGAAGTTTTTATTCGAGTCAAATTACTTTGTTTTTGATAATACCTTCTACAAACAAACAAAAGGTTGTCCCATGGGTAGTAAACTTAGCCCAATAGTCGCAAATATAATTATGACAACTCTTATAAAAAAAGCATTGTATAAGGACAATGTTAAGGTAGCATTCATGTACCAATATGTGGATGACTTGCTAACATCGGTACATGAGGAAGCGGTTGACAACCTCCTACAAACATTTAACGAGGTCTTCCCTAATGTTATATCTTTCACCATAGAAAAGGAAACAGATAATAAAGTTACATTTTTGGATACTTTAGTTGAAAGAACAACTGACAATAAAGTAATCACAGATTGGTATATAAAACCAACTAGTTCAGAGGAATATTTAAATTTCCATTCATATCATCCTCTGCATATGAAGACTAATTTTGTTATGGGGATGATAAGTAGAGTCAAACGTATTACTCACACAGAAAAAAGGCCTGAAACACTGAGAAGATTGTTCAACATCCTGCTGACGAATAGTTACCCAAAACAGTTCCTAAATAGGGTGTTCAACAATATCCCGATAAGAGATAATACAACTAGCATCAATCCCAATACAGTAGATAGCACAATTGTACCATGGTTGACACTACCTTATATAGAGGGACTTACTAACAAGACTAACAATATTGTAAATGACAATAGAAAGGTAAAAATTGCGTATGGCATAGCTAAATCAAACCGACTCCTTTTCAAAAAACCAAAATATAAGGTTCCATTTGATAAACAATCTTGCTTAGTATATAAAATCAATTGCACAAGCTGTGATATGATATATATAGGACAAACAGAACAACAACTCAAAAAAGAGTTACACAACATAAGAGTGATGCAAGATTACATCCGGAGAAATGTGCTTTAGCCAAACACATTAGAACATTGGGACACAGTGTAGATTTTGAGAACATCCAAATTCTAGATAAAGAAAAGAAACGAAAGAATAGAAAGTTTGTGGAGATGTGTTATATCAGCAAATATAGTTCGGCTGCCATTAATGAACGAGGGGATATCAGACAACTTAGTAATATCTATTGTACATACTCGAATGTGACAATAAAAAGAAGTGGTCGTGAGTGAGAATGTTATGTTCTATGACTAGTCCATGCGCTGTGTAAAGACCATAGAGATGTCAGTTTATCTGACATAAGTTTTTAACCTGTACTTTTGTTCTCTAATTCTCGTGACATATATTTTCCAAGTTCTGTTAGATAGTTTATACTCTTAATGTTTTTTATGCTTAGTTTACTTACTGATCAATAGCTGTAAGTGGTTTGAAATCTGAAAGTGTACTTTGTTACATAGTTTTGTATTTTGTTTTTAGACGCCTGAAGAAGACAGCAATGTACTGTCGAAATATATTGGTATAGCTAAAAAGATTCGACCTTTGATGCCCTTGCTGAGTTCCCATTAAACTTATTAAACTTATTCAAATTATCGGCAATTAATATTTTAATTATTCATATATATATATATATACATATATAAATAATTATAATATATAAATATATATATATATATATATATATATATATATATATATATAGTATATATATAATATAAATATATATATAAATATATATATATAAATATATATTATATA
>JARQZK010005085.1:552500-670000 GCA_030704885.1 Cynegetis impunctata | reverse complement strand
CTGATGATTTTTTGTTTTGAGCTTAAACTTTTATTGGTATGTTGTTATTTAAATTTATGTTCTTTGAGTTCGTAGTTAGGCATACTTACTAATTCATGTTCATTTACTTTTGTACTATCATGTTCTGAAATGATTAAAAAAAATAAACATAAATTTTTATGTATCTGAATGTTCTTTTTCTCTTACACCTATCTCAGTGGAGGAGTGGTACCCAAAGCAACATGTACTATTCCTATAGCCGTTGTCCAATATCAAATGCCTATCTTTGACGCGTGAAATTTTATGTTAGTCTAAACTTATATTAAGGATAGCTCGTTTGGGGGCCACCGGTGGCGCACATCGTCGCCAACTTGATAATTACTAGCCTCCGCGGAGTATCATCCTGGATCTCTTGTGTTTCCGAGGACTGTCGTCATCGCATTTTCAAGTTCTGTGACAAGAGAATTTTCAATTTATATATTTTCAATTCAATACCATTGCTCTCTCTCTCTGTCTTTCTATATATGTATGTATATACATATATATATATATATACTTATATATATTTATATATATATATATATATATATATATATATATATATATATACTTATATATATTTATATATATATATATATATATATATATATTCAAGTGAATGAACATATATTTATATCGATACTAATCACCTTCATATTAAACTGCCGATCTGAGAATCTGAGCGTTGCTATCGGCGTTCTCTGCAAACGTGAGGAAACATCGAAAGATGTTACATGATGAAAAAAAGTCTTCATGCTAACTAACGACGGGTATGGAGTGATATTCGGGTAAGGAGTATTCGGCGATTGATCATTCTATTTTACCTGGCGGAATATATCAATCGATTCCAATGGATGGCGATGTGATGCGTTCGCAAGTCACAGAGAATAGTCTTAGGAATTATAATGACACCGCCATCATGGCAAGAGCGTGGCAGCATCATCTTGTGAAGCGGAGGTTGACATAGGCTGCACAACTTGGAAGAGTGGTTTGCAGATTAATGCATCACCGCCAACCTGGAGAAAGGCACTGCGGCGTTATTTTACAAGGGGCATCAACAACCAGAAGACGAGATCCTGATGAATGACCAACTGATTCCTTGGGTTACCATGGCGAAATACCTGGAAGTAATCCTCGACCAAACACGTACATGAAAGCTTCACGTAGACCACTGCAAGGACAGAGCCAAAGCTATACCCGCTAATTAACCAACGGAATAAACTCAGTTTGGCTACCCAGATCCGGCTAAACAAATTCATTGTCCGACCGACAATGACCAAGGTATTTCCAGTTTAGGGATACGCTATATATGATCATATCAACAAGTATCAAATCGTGCAGCAATAGTCCCTGAGGATGGCCGTGGTACATTCAAATCTCCCAGATTCATAGAGACTCTTCACGGAACTCCAGAATACGATGAAAACAGTCCAAGAAAGCATAAAAAATCCAGGATGATAATCCTCGAAGACCATAAATAAGTTTTTTAATCCTGTCATCAGAAGAGCGAATTCGGTTCGAACTCAAAGGTATTTTTTTAATTTCATGAATGTAAAATTGGCCACGACTCAGGTCACTAATTCTCAAATTCATACGAAACACAAGGTCCATTAGAAAATGGTACTTGAATAAATGATTATGATATAAAAAAATATTATTGCCCCCTCGATCGATGAACGGAACATTACTGAAGAACTCGTGAAAAGCGAAGCACTTTGTCTTGTGTTTCCATCACATGAAGTGTGAGACTCAAGGTTTCAAACCCCCTCCCTTGAAGTGGGAACACCACGTTGTCGAAGTTCATGAAACTAGCTAATCGGGAAAGTTTTTGATATGAATCTGCTAGGGTATTATTATTTTTATTATAAACGATACCTTCATAGCGCTAATGAATATTCATATATTTGAATATATATATATATATATATATATATATATATATATATATATATATATATATATACATATATATTTATATATTTATATATATATATATATATATATATATATATATATATATATATATATATATATATATATATATATATATATATATATATATATATATATATATATATATATATATATATATATATATATATATATATATATATATATATATATATATATATATATATTATCTATATATATATATATATTTATATATATATATATATATATATATACATATCAGTGGCGTAGATAGCTTTTTACGATGGGGGGGGATATGCCTTTGTGTAAAATTCCATAAGTTTCTCGTCTAAAGTTCTATTTTTGTTGATAAAAATAATCTTTTATGTAGTAAATACAAAATAAGCAGAAAAAAATTTTTAGGCTTAACATCTCCTTGGCGAATTTAATATTTCTTCCACACTTTCAACTAACGAGAACAGCAGGTGTGGCAGTAAGAAATTTTTTTGATAAAACTTGTCAGTTTTGATCAATCCAGCTACTTTGCCCATTTCGTATAAATCATGCTTAAAAAACACCGAAAATCTTTTTAATATAATTAGTCTAGTCAAGGAGGTCTCGGTAGCCCAGCGTTGAGGTGTATCGCTTGTAAACCGAGGATTGTGGGTTCGAGTCCCACTTTGCTCTTGGGTGTTGTGTATGTCCGGAATTTAGTGGTTCGAAAATTAATCTGTTGGGTAATGACTTAGATTCAAGCCCATTTGCCATTCGGAACCGGCGTTAAACTGTAGGTCCATGGAGTTAATAAAAATAGTCTTGTCAACTTGTGCTTTTTTGTTCTACTTTTTCCAGCAGTTTTGAAAAAATGAAAGCAAAGTGTCATTCGATTAAGAGTAACATGTAGATGTTTTTTGAGAAAATTAAAAATTCGCAAGCGAAAATTTTTATAAGGTTATGAAGAATATACCTACTGGGACAAAAGTAGATTGATATTTTGCCAATATGTCAAAAACTAATCGGGATTTTTGAAATCTGAAGTAAGATTCAAGAAGAAGAAGAAATTTTCCAGAAGAAAAACTCAACTTCCGGAACTGTAGAATCAATATTTATAATTTTCTCAGAGAGGTAAAAATACAGCTGAAAAGGGGTATCTTGGTTTGGGCAAGTCACGCCCATTTAGGACACTACAACAATAAACATTATTCAACCATATTAAATATGAAAAGCTACTGAATCGGTGAATGAACAATAATCCGGCAATAACAGAAATTTTTTTGTTAGTTATGCAATAGTTAATTTTTTGGTGCTTGAACATGAAAATTGTGATAACTGTTCGAGTATAGATCTGAGATTTTTTCATTCTTGGAGCTATTAAAGAAAATTCCTGTTGAAAATTTAAAAAATTGGATTTTTCAGTTTTTTATTAACAATTTACGTAGTTTTGCGAAATCAAAATGAAATTTTTTTTTTAAATTTAATGGTCCGTTTTTTATTATCGGAAGCTACATGGAAATGGTTGTTTTCAATTTTCATCTCCTATTGTTTGAAAAATTGTTATGAATAAATGCGTTGTTTATAAAAGAATCAGGAAAAAAGTTATGACTAATAAAAGTGTTTAAAGATCCAAGAAAGGAAAAAAATATCAGATTTATAGTTTAACAGTTAATACACTTGCAATGTTTTTATTCGAGCAGAAAAAAACTATTGCATAACTAATGCGCGAAAAATAGCGATAAAAATTCGTTGTCGCTGGATTATTGTTCACTTTCCTATTCAGTGAGAACCTGAAATTTTTCATTGCTTAATTTTCATATTTAATATAGCTAAATAATGTTTATTGTTGAAGTGTCCTAAATGGGCGTGACTTTCGTAAGCCAGATTACCTGTTTTCGGCCATGTTTTTACCCCTCTTAGAAAGTTATAAATATTTATCCTACAGTTTCGGGAGTCATAAATTTCTTATAGAAAATTTCCTCCTCTTTTTGAATCTTTATTTAGATATCAAAAATATCAATTAGTTTTTGAGATAATTGAAAAAAAAAACTGTTTTCTATCTATATGCTATTCCAAATCGAATGATACTTGCTCATATTTTTCCGAGACTAACGAAAAAAGTTGAACAACAAAGCGCTTGTAAACTAGACTGTATTCTCATGATTAGTAAATCTTTCTCCAAGATCCATGATGTAAAAGCCCAGAACTCGACAATTTTTATTAAGTTCAGAATATTATTGAGTAACTGAATTGACAATAAAAGCCAAAATTTAGTTCTACTTTTTAAGGAGCTCATATTTTGATATATACTCTACATTAAAAAATATTCGAAATATTTAATATTGATTGAAAGTCTTCTATGAGCAGAAGTCACGCTCGTCGAATGTAAACAGGAATTTAATCGGTCACTAGGACCAAATAACATGTTTGAAAGAGCTTAAATGGCTGAAATGGAAAATTTTATGTACGAAGGAACAAGTCGACCAAAACCTCCTCGAACTTCTTCTTTTTCTAAATTTCATACTACCTATACTATTGAACAAAACTGCTTTACGTACAATACTACACCATTAAACAGAAGCTAGAGCTTTTTTGTGTAATAGTAACTATAGTATACAATTTAGAAAGAGAAGTGCGAGCAGATTTTGGTTGACTTCTTCTTTTCGAAAAAACAAATTCCATTAGGGCCATTTGAACTTTTTAAACACTTTTTTGCTCATAGTGACCGAATAAACTTACTAATTCAACATTGAATAAAATATGCTCAAAACTACTAATTACTTTATAATGTTAAAATTATGTCCATTCCTGATTGGTCGGCTGTTCGAAGCGCGGAAACTACACAATACTCAATTGCACAGCCGCCACAAAGTCATATCTAGGTGATTTTTTTATAATTGCACATACACAATGCCAGAAGAGGTGCTAGTGCATAGTAAATTTCAGTTCTATTAAAATTATCGTAGGCTCATGGGGGGGGATTGATCCCCTTGAGCCCCCCCTATCTAGGCCACTGCTATATATATATATATATATATATATATATATATATATATATATATATATATATATATATATATATATATATATATATATATATATTTATATTTATATATATATATATATATATATATATATATATATATATATATGAATATTTATATATTTATTGGAGTTGTGAAGGCGTTATAAAATTGAATAAAAAAGCATTGAAAACTAAGCCTCGTTCATTATTTCAATAACCAGAGGAATCAAAGGAAAATATGCTCAAATGAATTTCATCAACATAACACACTCACCTTTTAGGAGTGAATAGCAAACAAATTAAAATCCTTTCGACTTCCGCCAGGGGCGACAGTTTTGACGTAGCTTGTAATTTTGTTGATTTAATAAATAGTCGCGTGAGGGTAAACCATCGTTCGGTAAAATTTTTCCTTGTTTCGCCGTCACAATTGACCCTGACAGTCTGAAATCGAAGGCGGCATGCATGTCAGACATAAATATGGATCATTTCTGACTATTCACATTGAACTGCTAATATAAAACGCAGCTTTCCAAATCCTGACGACATATGGTTGAAAAGTTTGAAATTCATTCAAGTACCTTATCAATCATTCGAAATGGACGACCTCACGTGTATTATTGGTATTTGAATTTAGCTTAGTAGAAAAATCGATCTTTCATTATAAAGTGCATTGAGCGATCTATGATTACTTAGTGAGCAAATTTTAAGGGTTAGTTATAATTTCACTATAATTATATTATCAAACTACTTTCTCTATATAAACATACACTCACCGGCAAAAAAAACCGCCCACCTAAAATTTTGCTGTCCAAGAATATTTGCAATTTTTCATCGATTTCAATTATTTCTACGCCAGATTGTAGATAAATTCTTTGGTATTAAAACAAACAGCAGAAAAGTTTTCCAAAAATGTTGAAAGCTTATTTATACAGGGTGGAAAACGAACTGCAGCAAAATTTTAGGTGGGCGTTTTTTTTTGCAGGTGAGTGTATATATATATATATATATAAATATAAATATATATATATATATATATATATATATATATAAGAAAATATATATATATATATATATATATATATATATATATATATATATGTTTATATATTTATATATATATATATATATATATATATTATATATATATATTACATATATATATATATATATAAATATATATATATATATAAATATTTATATATAAATATATATATATTTATTTATTTATATATATATATATATATATATATATATATATATATATATATATATATATATATATATATATATATATATATATATATATATATATATATATATATATATATATATATATATTTATATATATATATATATTTATATATTGAATAGGATGGTAAGAAATAATTAGTTAATAGGAAAAACCCATTATAAATTGCCAGTTAGGTGATTCGGTAATTTCAAAAAGATTCAGAAGAGGGCTTGTAGAATGATCAATTTGGCTATTCAATAAAAAACCTGAATGCTTGTATTTATTTATGTGTAATGATTCATGATTTAGCATTCAATATCGAAAAAAATATAATCAATCAAATTGCAGTAACTTATAATTATAACCTCATACTAATAGACAATAGGATAAGTGAGAAGTTTTTCAAAAATGCGATTAGCCGGGTGTACCCCTTACCCAAATTAATACTAAATATAACAGCCTCACTTTCATCAAAAATTCAAGTATAAAACTCAAATCATTTTTAACTAATCATAACATCAACATGGCCTACCGTACCAGAAATAACTTAGGAAATCATATAATAATAAATCAAAAATTCACAAGAACTGTAAATATGGAGTTCCTTAAATCTATTGTGGTAATGCTGAGAGCAAGGGAATTAAACTTAATTTTCTAGAATCATTACAGAGTAGCCAACTACATCATACTACAAGCCCATTTCTGAATCTTCTCAAAATTACAGAACTACCTGACTAGGAGTTTAGAATGGATTTTTCCTATTTCACTAATCATTTGTAACCATCCTTGTAATCAACCTTTATACACAGTTTGTCATCTATTTATTCCTTTTAGTCGATATAACGGAAAAATATATTTAGTTTCCATTTAGCATCTGAAGAAGGTGAATTCACCGAAACGTGCGTCATGCGTATTTTATTTGATGAATCTGTAAATTGTTTTATAAACCATTGTTTGACGCAGAGAAATTTTAGAAATGTTACATATTCAAAAAAATTTAAATAAATGATAGAACAGATATCAAACATTTGAGTTCAATATACCCAGATTTAATTCTTTAATTTTTCTAAGAAACAACATAAATCAAAACTAAATAATTCAACAAACAAACTCTAACCATAACAACTCATCTTCTTAGACAAAATCTAAACATCTAGAATTTTCAATTTTTCTAAAAAGAAAGTATAGTTTAGAACATGTGATCTCCAAAATTACAAGTAATGTCTTTTTAAAGACAACAATCAAATATTTTAAACCTATTTTGTACATTACGTGGGTGAAGGTTTCTGTGGTTCCCTTCCCATCTAATATCAACAGACCTGTCTTTTCATATTGGACTAAATAGCACGTAATTAATAACTGAAGACGGCCACAGCCATAATGAAAAATTTTTGAAAAAAAGATGAATAGTACCCTATTCTTTGACTTTTCAAAATCAAAATAATTTGAACCTATTTCGAACATTACGTGGGTAAAGGTTTCTGTGGTTTCCCTTACCATCTAATAATAACAGATTTGAATGTTAATATTGGACTGAATAGCACGTAATAAATAACAAAAAACGGCCACAGCCGAAAAATTTTAGTGAAACATAGTAGTCTTTTTTAACTATTCAAATTTTTTCAAATCAATAAATGTCAAAGAAATTTCAATTTTTTCAAAAGTTTTGATAAAGCCACGAATGTCGTGGCGAAACGTCAACTTTTTAATAAAATCAAGTTTTTTGAGATTCAACAAGCCTGTTATTGCTAATAATTATCAAGAGATTATATATATGTATATATATATATATATATATATATATATATATATATATATATATATATATATATATATATATATATATATATATATATATATATATATATATATATATATATATATATATCATATATATGTCAGTTTTTGCTGATGATACTGCTATAATTTATACAGGAAAAAACTGGAAAGACCTAAAAAAGAAACCTGAAACTGATTTCGTTAAAATAGATTATTGGTTAAAGCAATATTTTCTGACGTTAAATATTACAAAGACGTAATATATACCTATAGGCATTTGTTGCCTCGGTGCACGCCTCTCACTATTGTTGTAGAGGGTGGTACGTTCACAATTTCGTGCGCCTATGTATTAGGTAATAGAATTGTTGAAAATTCAAACGTGGATTAATTTAATATAAATTGAGTGATATTTAGTGGTATTATTTATTTTCTCTAATCGTCGCCATTTTTAAATGAATATTTCTTATATTTTCGTGGATCCTCAGGTTTTTTATACCACTACTGCTTCTGCAAAATGAGTTAGGGTTAGTTTGAATGTTTTGGACAAAGTATTTACTTAATTTCTGAAAAAGAATGTAAGATGAAATTTCGAATAGTAAATGAGACTGACAAGTTCAAAAAAAAAAAAAAAATATATATATATATATATATATATATATATATATATATATATTTATATATATATATATATATAAATAATAAATATACACAATTTTTTTTCAGCTACACTTTTCAACCTTTTTGAGCTTGTCAGTTATATACTAATCGGAATTTCATTTCCTTTTCGTTTCAGATACTTCATAGACAATGGAAATGCAGAAGTACACAAATGATGAGTTAGAGGGTTGAAATCTGGTACGTGGATTGGGTTGATGCTTTTATCTAGGTTTTTTTTATACCGCTATTCAAATGTTGAGATTCTATATAATTATATCCGAGCGATATACCTTATGATTTTAACTGCCAATTTAACTATCTCTCCTAACTGGCGAATATTCTCTCTTTGAATGGCTACTTGACTTACTTCGCATGTAATATGCGATTCACTTCGCAGTAAGGCCATAATTTCTCTATTTAATTCTTACTCCGTGTATATTCTCTCGGCCTGAATGACCTCTGTAGCTCACGCATTTTTATTTTTACTTTTAAAGTGATAACAGAAATGACACATATCATGCTCTAAGCGACTCTATATAGTTGTTATAATAACTTCTGAATATTCTATTAAAATAACAATGCTTGATGAAGAATGATGAATATAGGAACAATAGCAAGTTCTCAAAAACATTAAATGCGATAATAATCTTTAAAAGAAGCCAGCAGGAGCCTTCAGAATGTGGACAATGAAAACTTAACCAAATCAGTAATTAATATGTGTCAATCAGGAATATTACTCAAATTTGCTTCAACAAATTTTTCATTTTCATCTACTCTCTGAAAGTGGTTGTTATGAGGATATGAAAAAAGTTAAATTATTTTCAATGAAGACTGTGATGAAGAAATTTTTTACGATTGAAATAGTTATAGCATGAACCTCGTATTTATAGGCTTTATCAAACATAAAAACAAAGCAATATTTTACAGGAACAATGATAATAGATAATACACACTGACGTGACACTGGATAACTGACATATATATCAAAGACAGACACCTCTATGTTTGTAGTCCACAGATATTGCATTCGATGCAATGAGAATATCATCTCATTCTCCCACACTATATTTATGTATTACAGCTCATAGTCTTGCAGATGTCGCGGCGGCCTTCTGTTCCGGGCAGATCTTCTAAGTTCCACACGTGGAGGAGTTGGCTCAGGATCGTCAATGGGAGGATGTGGCTCATAGCTAGTTGAAGCTTCTGGTTCAGGAGACGTGACTGATTCACTATTATTATCTTGGATTTCGGAGTCCACATTTATCTCAGTCTGTACCTGGTCATCAGGTTGATCCAAAATAATTTCTCCTTGCCCTTCGACAGGCGCAAGGTGTCGATTTGAGACGGTGGTTTCTCTTCCATCTCGGAGTCTCACATAAGAATAATCAGGATTTGCTTGAAGCAGCTTCCACTGTGTGAACATGCGCTCATGCGGCGTGCAGTTAGTAGCTGTGCATAAGAGCGATCTAATCGAATGAAGGGCTACATTAAGTACAATCTCCCAATTTTCTATAGGCATGTTGTGAGAACGCAGAGAGAGCTGTATAGTTTTCCATAGGGTGGAATTCAATTTCTCAACTTGGCCGTTGCCTTGTGGATTGTAGGCCGTAGTTCTGCTTGTAGCGATGCCACGTGAATGTAAAAACTCTCTCACTTCTGATGACAAGAATGATGTCCCTCGATCTGAGTGGATGTACGACGGGAATCCAAATATCATAAATACGCTATTCAGGTGTTTTATTACCGTCTTAGCACTTATATCCGAACAGGGGAACGCGAAAGGAAATCTTGAGTATTCGTCTATTACAGTGAGGATGTAGCGGTTGTTCGTTTTCGATGGAATAGGCCCCTTGAAGTCAATACTGAGGCGTTCCATGGGTGAGGTAGCCTTGATCAGCTTAGGAAGTGGGTCAGGATTCTTGAAATACCTCGGCTTGATCTCAGCACATATCCAGCAGTTTGCAGTCATTGCCCTTACTTCGTCGACAGTATAGGGTAAGTTCTTTATCTTTAGCCAGTGATACATGCGAGTAACGCCAGGGTGACACATGGATTCATGTAGCGATTGGAGTCTACTTTTTCGAGATTCGATGGAGGCACAAACTCTGGAAAGGGTGTCAGCAACATGATTCTCTTTTCCAGGCCGGTACACAATATCATATCTATATGGCGCAAGTTCCAGCCGCCATCTCTGGATCTTCTCATTTTTAATTTTGCTTGAATGTTTCGCATCAAACATGAAGGCAACCGATCGTTGGTCGGTGATGAGCTTGAACGGTCTACCTATTAGAAAATGGCGCCATTTCTTCAGAGCTTCAACGATGGCATAGGCTTCTTTCTCTACTGCTGAGTGATTTCGCTCGCTCTGATTGAGGGTCCTTGAGTAAAAGGCGACGGGCCTCGAGTCCTGCGATAGCGTAGCAGCGATGGAGTGCTCGGAAGCGTCAGTTTCAACAGTAAAGGGTACCTTATCGTCAATGGCGTGTACTGATGACTTCGCTATAACAGATTTCAAGTCCTCGAAACATTTCACTGCATCTAAGCCTAAGGGAAAACTTTTGGTATGGGCCATTGGGTGAATTCTCTGTGAAAATCTAGGTATCCACTTCGAATAGTGTGCGAACATACCAAGAGTCCTTCGAAGAGAGGCTAAGTCATTAGGTGGAGGCATATTTAGAAGTGGTTTCAGTCGCTCACTATCCGGCTTGATAACATGATTTTTAATTGTATAGCCAAGAATGTTTATAGTCGACTGTGTGAACTTGCTCTTTTCTTTGTTTAGGGTAAGGTTGTACTTTTCTGCAGCTTTCAGAAATAATTTAAGATTTTTGTCGTGCTCTTCTTGTGTCTTTCCACATACAGTAATATCCGCAAGGTAGGCAAAAGTTCCGTTCAGGTTTTCAGTTCTAATGAGCCAATCGACAGTCCTTTGGAAACTTGACACACCGTTGGTTACACCAAACGGAATTCTGCGAAACTGGTAAAGGTTACCACATGCTTCGAAAGCTGTAAAGGTTTTCTCGTTAGGCAGAATAGGCACTTGATGGTATGCGCTCTGTAAGTCTATAGTGCTAAAAATGGCGTATTTAGCTACCTTTGTTATCATATCTTCGATGTTAGGTAACGGGTAGGCATCCAGCTCTGTATATTTGTTGATGGTTTGCGAGTAATCTATCACCATCCGCCTTTTATGATTGGCATTCTTTATAATCAGTACCTGTGCTCGCCAAGGCGATAGACTTTCTTCAATTATTCCTGCTTTTAAATGTTTCTCCACTTCTGCCCTTATGCATTATCCTCAATGCTATGTTTTCTAGACTTGACAGCAATAGGTTTGAAGTCTGCCGCGACATTAGTAAATAGGGGTACAGCAGGGACAGAGGCTACGGCTATACTGCATACTTTTAACGTATCATTAGGTCCACCAAATTTTAAATTCGAGAGTAGAGTGTGATTCTAAGACGTCATGGCCAATTATAATGTCAGCACATAAGTTTTTCACAATCAAGAGATTGACGTTGTTATAGATGTTGTCTCCGATTCTAACGTTCTGGAGAGTCGAGCCGTTGACCTGTGACTTGTGAGACAAGGAAGCCATAGAAATAGTTTGGTCACAACTTCTCTTCTTTAGATCGCAGAGATTAGCGAAGTCCTCATTGACAAAACTCAGGGAGCTCCCGGTGTCAATCAAGGCTTCTGCTCGAACACCCTTAATAAAAGCTGTCACCATCGCCTTTCGTAGAGAAGTCGGCGCCGCAGCAGATATTATGCAACTGCACTTGCCGCAGTCGTCTATTGCCGTCGTTGAAGCAGCTGTCTTTGTCCTGCTACGACAGACTGTTCCATAGTGGCCCTTTCTATTGCAATTTCCGCATGTAACATCTCGAGTAGGGCAGTCCTTGCGAGGGTGTATAGTTGATGCTCCACAGAAAAAGCATTTTCGTTATGGTACAGCAGCGGCAGTAGCAGCAGAAGTGTTAGAATCTTCGTTCTTGGTATTATCAACATTTGAAACCGAATATACTTCTGCCGTGCTAAAATGATGACTGTTACGCTCTGCCATCTCCATAGATTGGGCTTTATTGTAAGATTCTTCTAATGTAAGTGTCAGATTCTCGAGAAGGCGCTCACGGATTTTGTTTGATGAAATGCCAGCTATGAACGCACCTCGGATGCTGTCGTTCTTATTAGTTTCAGCGTCGACAGCAGTGAACTCGCAGTCCTTGGCTAGTTGCTTTAAGGCCTGAAGATAAGAATCGATTGATTCGTCCGCTTTCTGGCGTCTTGTTGTGAGCAAATGTCGAGCATGAATGACATTCTTTGCTTTCACGTACAGTTTGTCCAGCGCGGCCAACATTGTAGTATAAGTTGTGCACTCACTTACAGTTGCGTACACCCTCGGAGTGATATGGTTTATGAGGAGTTGTAGCTTAGTTGAGTTCCATATAGCTTCCTTTTGAGCTGCTTCTTCCGGTTTATCTGTAGCACTCGGACTATATTGCTGTGCAGTTAGGAAGTTTTCGAATGTCATCTTCCAGTGCTGCCATTCCTTTGAACTGGAGTTTGATGTCGAGTATGCATCAAACCTTTCCGGTCTTAGGTACTTGTCCATATTTATGTTTGATAAATTAAAATAGTTATAGCATGAACCTCGTATTTATAGGCTTTATCAAACATAAAAACAAAGCAATATTTTACAGGAACAATGATAATAGATAATACACACTGACGTGACACTGGATAACTGACATATATATCAAAGACAGACACCTCTATGTTTGTAGTCCACAGATATTGCATTCGATGCAATGAGAATATCATCTCAACGATGTTCATCTCAACTTTTGGTGATCAATAGTTTTGAACTGTTCTACATATTCATTCCGAAATTTTTGATAGATAATAAATCTGGAGGTCAATTCATTTAGTCTGTTGGCTTTCTTCATATTGAATACAGCCTGATGAATATGATAGTACTTGAAGACCAATCTGTTCTTTCTGATATGTTATTTGAGATGAGATGTTAAAAGAGGAAATTTTAAGGAAAGAATGGTTTCGAATTATCTGTGATTCGAACATTTTCACAAAAAAAATTTTAAAAATATTTTAATAGTTATTATATATATTATAATGAATGAATAGAGTAGATTCTTATGATGCCTACAAACTCAGTAATTTTTGTTTCGAGGAATATTTGAATAAGTACGAAACGAAGTATTTTCAGCCAAAATCTGTTAACTCTTCTAATCTATTTTTACGAGCATCTCAAAGTGCTCTACTGCTAGAATATAGAATATATGCAGGAGGCACCTGGATGTGTTCCATCGTTCTTGGCATTTAATCACGAGGTCACGGTCAAACATAAACCTATGGTTAGAGTCAAACACATTTTGACATAGTTTTACATCCGTTGATGTTGATGTAGTTGCATGCCTCTTACCTTCCAGCTGAACTCACCCCTGGTGCTATTTATCCCATCCACACAGTCTTCCATACTTTCTCGAAAATTGTTCTATATATGACCAAAATAGTTCTATTGTCTGTTTTGAAGAATAGTTTCGATAACTTTGAGCTGAAAATATCTTTCGTTTTTCTTCAGGTTATTCGTATAAAAAACCTTTTTTCAAATGAGTACAAAAACGAAAATATTATTCAGATTGAAACTCTAAAGATTCTTATTTATTTGTTGCCGGAAAAGCCAAATAGGCTTTATTTTTTCGATGGCATTTTTCCTGAAAGATGAAAAATCTAGAAACGATATAAAGTCATCATTTTCTTTATAGGTCTCAATTTTTCGATTCAACGTTCATTCGGCAGCACAATGTTCCAACATAAGTCACCATCTGTTTTTCAATTTTTTTGTCTCTTCATCCAACATTTGATGCCATAATCATTTCAGGAAATTTCAGATATGTCCCAGAAATAGCAGCGATACGTATTGAAATAGGTTTTTGGATTTCGGGAAAGCGGAGACAGATTGCAATATGCTTCTTCATGGACTACGGAAGTATAATAAAGCCGAGAAAACCGAAGTCGAATACGGAGAAGTGCGTAAATCGTCGCTCAGTATTCAGAACGTCAACGGGAAGCAACGCTCAGATAGGATTTTAATCTAAATCTGCGAAAGACGAACGATATTTCCCCAATATGATACGTACGTTGTAGATAGACCGTTCGAAGCAATTTCGCACAAAATAAAACTTACTTTCTGAAAGAGACGGTCGAGTCGAATTTCCTTGGAATGAATCGGCACCCCATCTATTCAATTCAGATTCTTCTGTAGGTGTAAAATTTCCCTAACTTAATTTTAGCACACCTCTCAATGTACCAACAAATCGATTTTGTGTGAACAACTCCGTTGTTACTTTGAGTCGGTGGAATTCAATGAAAATTTCTAAGAAAACCTGTGTTTTTATGTACATCAGTTCAACGTGGCTATTCAGTAGTTCCAAAAATAATCAGCATAAGCAGTACTGAAGTTATATTTTGTACAGATATATTCCTAACCTCTAGATCAATTCAGGAATAAATGAGCATATATTTATATATATATATATATATATATATATATATATATATATATATATATATATATATATATATATATATAAAAATATAAATATATATATATATATATATATATATAATAAATTCGATGGACGATGAATCAACTCTGTGGTAGTTCATATTTATATTAAAAATTAAATAATGAGAAAACAACTTGTCTAAAAACCACAAAATGTAAATAACTTGTGTTTTCGCAATATGCATTATACTTAGGTATGCGGTTTGTTTCACACTCACTGGTTCATTCGATATGCTAATACGTAGTGACCCTTCATTTATGACTTTTGACTAGTTACCAGAAAAATTGCTTGTCGAGGCATTTGCTTTATAGCCGACTATAGCAAGCTTGAAAATGCTGCCGAGAAAATCAACCTGATTTGCCGCTGAAGAGGAGAAAATATATTTTTTTCTGATTGCTGGACAATATTTTGTAAATTATCGACAATCTTTACGTTCAGTTTTAATTCAATAAAAGAGCAATTTTTTTAGTAGTTTTGAATGCTTTTTTTTTATGAGAGGGAAAAATTTGCAAACAGTTCTCCATTGGGGCAATTTGGAGTATGTCGGGATGGCTACGAGTTATTGCCGACCGACTAAAAACCCCTCTCGTTTCTCGCTTGCGCGATCTCATCTCAGCTTCTGGAATTAAACCTTGGGTTCATGACTTCAGAAGCTGAATGATACTAATACTACTACGTCCCCTGTGTCATTGAACAAACACGTCTTTTCGAATTAATAAGTAATCGTGAATAATAGATATACTTATATAACATTTGGACACTTATAACTCATAGATTATAACTATATATACACTTATTCAGATATCACAGCTTGCTTGCTCACTCTTAGTCAGGCTCTTCAGGGGAGGCGGATTCCGCCGCCCGATCCTCCGTTTCTTTTTTGGACATAACCTGGACTATCCATTCGTAACACATAGCCCAGTTGTCTCTTCGCTCCATCATGGCTGGGAGTAAATTGGAGACCGATGGTATCCATCCCATAGACACCTCAAGACGTACTCTCTGTGCTTTGCATCTCGCGCACTTCCACAGGGCGTGTTCTGGGCTGTCTGGCACGTCGCAGACTCTGCAGAGGTCATCACGCGTTTTCCCTATTCTATGGGTGAACGTCCCAAAGGAGCCGTGTCCGCTCAAGAATTGTGTTAGGAAATAATTTGTCGCCCTGTGGGTGCATCCCATCCACACTCGGACATTAGGGATCAGCCTCCTGGTCGAGGCAGCTACATCCCCTCCCCGGAGCCATCTGTCCTGCCACCTGTCCGAGGTCCTTTTCCTGGCCATCCTCCTGGCAGCCTATCCCCTATCGTGTATAGAAATGACACTTCTGCTGCCTTGAGATCAAAGGAGGGGAACCCCGCGATCACCTGAGCTGCCTGTGCTGATAATGCCCTGTATGCTGAGGCCACTCTGATTAGGCCCTTCTTCTGGACCGACAGGCAGAGATTCAATTGTTTTTGCTTTTTTATAGCCTCCCTCCATACTGGGGTCGCGTACAGCATAGTGTTGTGTATGGCGCCGCATAGTATCCTTCTTTTCCAGTATACTGGACCCCCCACGTTGGGGAGCAGCCTCTGCAGAGCGCCTAGTCTCTCGATTGCCCTCCGCGTCATATATTTAATATGCGAGGATGAAGACATTCTCTTCGACAAGATGACTCCCAAGTATTTAATTCTAGTGTCGGGGGGCCTCTCAGTACCCAGGACGTCGAACATCAAGCCGGCGTGGCTCCTCGGACCCTTGGCAATCAAGACCTCCGTCTTATGGGCCGCGACCTCAAGGCCCCCTCTAGCGAGCCATTCACTGGCCCTCCGAATGGTACAGGAGACTCTTGCTCTTGGCCTCCACGACGAAGAGCAGGTCGTCTGCGGTTGCCACAGGCGTCACTCCCTCGCCATAGTCCAGACCAAGCACCCCATCGTACATGATATTCCAGAGGGTCGGCCCGAGGACCGATCCTGGTGTCACGCCCAAGGTGCACTCTCTTCGCACTGAGCCCATCGCTACGAATCTCCCAGTGAAGTACTCCTCGCCATAGTCCAGACCAAGCACTGCATCGTACATGATATTCCAGAGGGTCGGCCCGAGGACCGATCCTGGTGTCACGCCCATGGTGCACTCTCTTCGCAGTGAGCCCATCGCTACGAATCTCCCAGTGAAGTACTCCTCACATGCCCTGATTATGTATTTGCTAATTTGCAGACTTCTCATGGTGCTGATTATATTCAACCAGCTGGCAGTGTTTAACGCATTCTTGATATCCAGGGTCCCCTCCTTCAGTTCTAGGGATAAACTCTCCACCAGCAGCCTTTCAAACACCTTTCCGACGGTACTCAGCACACATATGGGCCTAAAGGCCGATGGTTCCGATAGTTCTTTATCCTTCTTTGGAATAAGGACCACTCTAGCCATCTTCTAGGTGTGTGGAATGCCCTCACCGAGCAGGCACCCATTGTACATCGAGAGGAGGAACTCCGGTGCGACCCTCGCCGCCTCTCGCATAGCCTCCACCGTCACACAGTCCATTCTTGGAGCCGTCCCCGTGCGCATTGCCCTCATCGCATATAACAATTCTTGCTCCGAAAACGGAGGAGCCTCTATCGGGCCAACCTCCCTTCTTTGCAGAACTTCTGTCGCGCTCGGAAACAGTGCCGCCAGAATCTCTCGTCTCTTCTAAACCGTGAGACTAAATGGGATACTGCCCTGCCTGAGGTGGCGAGTAACTATGCGGTACGCCTTTCCCCCACACGTCTTCATTAATCCTTTCAAGAAGTTCCTTCCACGTTGATCTTTTTGCTGCTCTAATCGCGCGCCTCATGGCCCTCTTGGCGGTCTTCAGCTCTGCTACTGCGAGGGCCAATTCAGGGTCCCCCTGCTGTGTCCTCGGCCTTAGCCTGACCAGTCTGCGATGTCGAAACAGCAAACCTCTATGCGCTTCCTCCACCTCTTCATTCCACCAGTAGGGTACCTTCTTTGGGTGGAGCTGGTGCTCCCGTGTGGTCGACCGTTCGAATATCTCAATGAGCTTTGCATACGCCGCAGCAGGGCGGAGCTCCGAGTTTTTTCCTTCCAGGGCTGACATGCCCACCCCTAAGGAGCCTATATTCACCCTTCGTACACGATGCACGAATGCCTGTCGCGAGTTTCCCTCCGCCCTGGAGCTGATGTAGCCGTGATGGGTGAAGGGATTGCAGTGGTTTATCTCCCAGTTAGTGATCTCTCCGGCGTGTGACTCTCGAACCAGGGTCACATCTATGTGTGACCTCGAGAAGCCCCAGACGAAGGTAGGGGAGCCATTACTCTTTGCCACCGCCGAAACCTGCGCCATTCACTCCTCAATGTACGCGCTTCTGCGGTCCACAAGTGGTGATCCCCAGCTTGTGGACTTGGCGTTGAGGTCTCCTGCCACCACGAAGTTTCTACTTCCTTGGGATACCTCGCCAAAGATAGCGTCGATCTGACGTCGAAACACCGTCTCACCTACATTTGGAGAAATATATGCTGCCAGCAACACCATACTTTCCAGTTCGAGTCTGATGTAGCCCTGCCGGATTTGACCCTTTCGACCTATTCATTACGATAATTGCCACATTGCAGTTAGTGTCCGTGAGCGAATTACTCGACCTGCATAGCTTGTTGTTTGGCTCTGACACTATGACCATGTCTTCCTTCCTGGCCATCACCTCCGCGGTCATAAAGTCATGGGACGCCCTTGCCCTCCCCAGATTTACTTGTAGAATTAGAAGCATTTTGTCGGCTGTCTATTAACCTTCCTCCTTTCTCCCCGCAAACGCTGTTCTGACCCTTCCTTCCTACCCGTGCCAGTTCTACGCACCGAGTAAACAGACACAGATAATAAATATGCACATACTAAAATGCACAGTAAAACTTGGGCATATAAGTAACTAATTTCCCCTTTCTGTATCACAGTATCTATGCACAGTCTAGTTTTCTGTTACCAAAGGTATCACAGCACACTATATTACATCGCAGAATATATAGAGAAAAAATATCACAGCACATAATATCACGCCTAGAACACCTCAATAGGTGAAACACTAAATAAAGTGTTTGCGTATATATAAGATGACCCTTCACTAATACACGCAGTAGCGACACATGTACTAGTACATATACTATGTAGACAATTAATATTTGTACGCTCACTAGTTTTTTATATAGGATTCCACGCATATAAGACGATCTCTGACTAGATAGACATAAATATATAAACAAATATACACATATACATTCCAGAGCGGAAGCCTCTTTTATCACAGACGTTTTAACTTTTATGAAAGATGTTTTACCTTTTACCACACATTTTTATAGCCGTTTATAGCCACCCTTCCGATCTGTTACGGCCTCCTTTTCCCGCACCTCGTTCACAGTTTCTGCTGTGCTTCGGTCTACTGGGGCCTCTCTGTACCCCTGGCACAGTCTACTATGTGTCCTGTGGCCCTTCCTGCCGCATAACAGACAGTGGGGTACTTCGCTGCAATTCTTGACTATGTGTCCACCCTTGCCACAATTTCTGCATAGTTTGCCCCTGTCCTCTCCAGTGCAGTTGTTCGCCGTGTGCCCTTCTGCCCAGCACCTGTGATGTCTTTCCATTGCCTAAATTGGGCAGAGGATAGGCCCAGTCTAATTTGACCTCTCTCTACCATTTTTTTTGCCATCTCTCTACTGGTCACTACGGTGGCTGCCTGCCTACCTCCCATCATAGGTCTCAAGGCCTTGATCTCTACTGTTTCCTCCTTAGTGAGACCACATCCTTCTCAATATTTTGAACAATTCCTTGTCCTGCTCAGTCTCTTCTCTTATCAACCCGGCATAGTAAATATTCCCTTCGTTCTCCGATGATCCTCCATCTAGTCTCTCCCAACTTGAGGCCTTCTGTCTGATTACCTCCCCCTTCTATATTTTACCTCCATTTAAGCAATTGAATAATTTACTTGAGGTGCCCGTTAGTTGTCTTATGTATTTAAGGTCCTTGAACTTGTCTGTTTGCGCTACAATCAGGATATTCCCCTCCATCTCCGTAGAGGTTATTTGCCTCTTATCGAATTCTCTTTCGTATGACTCCATCGGCCAGTCTAGTTCAAGGATCTCCCTTAGGCCCTCCACGTCCATATCCTCGCTTATTGTGGACCTAATTTTGACTGCTCTTATTTGTTTCATGACCTCTTTTGAATACCTAAAAACTTTGGTTGTCTTATTTAGAGTGAGATATAAATTAGCATTGAAACAAGCTATATGGTAACGAGTTATGTAAATTAACAAAGAGAATATATTGACGATAAATGAAATAGATATGAGATTCACGAGGAAAGTGAATCACAAAAGAAAGAGAAACCAAGTTAGAAATGTGAGCAATTAGGGATGAAATAATTTCGATTTTTACATAATTTTACAAGTGCTACAAATTGACGAAACTATTTATACTGTTACTAATTTTTGATTTGGAGCTTTCGCGAGGTTTCAAAAAACATCAAAAATCACTAATCTGCCTCGCGCGGTTACTGGGATATATTAATCCAAATGGTCTTGGCACGACCTTTCGACTTTTCGACCAAACTTGGTGGTCAAACCCCTCCCTGACCCAGGATATCCCTCAAAATGGTTAGTTTTTTTGATCTGCACGTTTTTGTCCCTGTCTTGGATGAAATGAACCAAGATAATAACATCATACAGTTTTTTCAGTATTGTTAGGCATGGTATCTAGATTAACGAAAAAGAGTGAACTTGGCTGAGAGGTTTTTATAGTTATAGTCTATACAAAACGAAGAGTCAGACGTATATAAACAGATATAGGAAGCATGAATTTAGTGCCAGGATCGCACTAAGTAATCATAATATGGTACTTTTAATTTTATATGTGGAACTATGATTTTTCGATACTTTATTGTAGGAATTTTTACTCAATTTAAACGTGTTATAAATGTTTAGCATAAAATATATATAATTATTGTTTGGGAATTCACATATCAAAAATAAAAGTCCGAATCTGTCGACTAACACATGTCACCGCCCACAATAATTTAAGGTTGATTGACCTATAGGGGTGGGTGCATCATTCATAATAAAATGCACTGTGCATTTGTTTACTCTGTTGCATCTAGGTTTTGAATAGATTTATAGAGTCATTCTTAACGTCGAAAATCAGTGTCCTCTCCATTCTGTCAATGTGATTCAAAATGTTTGTCATATGTTGCTCTAAAACCCCTTGTTAGTTATGCCACAAAGTAGTGCCATCTTAGTCAAGTGGACTATTAAAAATAGTTCATTTCATTGTAACTTCTCGAATACATAACTAGATATTTGTGAAGGGAGCAGAGATTGTGGTTGCAAAATATGATACAAGGGGTGAGCCACTTCGTCAGGAATGTAAAGAGGCATGCAACTTCATCAAAGGATATGTACCTATATAAAGAGGTGTGTAACTTGTACCATATTTTCATGAGTGTTTACAATAAAGTGATCGAATGTCAAGAACGATGGAGCACATTTGAATATCATCTAGATCGTTTTTCATTTATAATTAGAGCACTTTGAGTTATACGAAAAAAAACGCTGAAAGAAAACAGATTTTGACTGATAAACCTTCATTTCGTCTTCGGCTCGTTCAGGAATCTTTTTTACCTGAATAACAGCATTTTCCGAATTTGGCTGGTGAATTACTATGGCCGCAGCGCACACACTAAATATTATTCCATACAACCCTCAGCACTTACGCATGCACATAGAAACACGATTAGCCGTCTCTATACTCCGAGTAATTTCCATATCAAGGATTCTATCAGTAGAGTGGAACTGAATGCAGAATTAGTTAATCATCAAGAATAGCACATCCTGTACATTCACGTATGTGAATAATATATGCACTGAAATATTTTTTGAGTTAATAATATGATGTGTTTACGAAACCTCTGACTACTTTGTCACATAAGTGACAAAAACTATTATAGGCAGTAAGCCTTGCAAACTGATTTTTAGGACTGGCGGATTTCTTACAAACTCGTCCAGAAAATCGTTATTTTTCGAACTTGTTGCGTCAGTTACTATTTTCGAATTATTCCTGAAAATATTCAGTTACAAATTTCTGAACAAGTCTGTTCTCCATACAGGAAAATAATTATGAAACTTAAGGAAAGTAATATTTTTCATTTTGAATCAAATGAGGTAGTTACTTGGTTAAAATCTGTAACAATATTATAAAACACAAGTTTGCTTTTAACGACTTCTACGAATAATAACTAAATACAAAAATCTTGGCATCTCAGTTGACATAAATTTTAAAAGGTACCTAAAAAAAAAAGATCACAATAATAAATTGAATAGTGTACTGATGGGTTGTTGGTGAGCTATTAAGAAAATTTGAAATATTATAACATTTATTCCGTATACCTTCTCAGCAGAGGAAATTATTTGAGTTCATTCTGTTCTTTCAGTAATTTATCAGAATTCTTATACTTGTTAATTTTCAGGGATTCCCAAGTGTTTAATTTCAATCCTTCACTCTCTCTATGAAATTATTAGGAATTAAGAAAGTAATTGAACTTTTGGGAAGTCCTAGGAGTAAACTGGAATAGGAATTATAAATTATTGAATGAAAAAAAAACCTCAAAGCATTCCTTCTTACTTAAAATATTCAATATCTAAGGTGAATTGTACAAGTTTTCATTCATATAAACATTTTTGTGTTAAGTTATATCTGACGAAGTCACACGTGGTGAAACGCTGGGCCATATATATATATATATATATATATATATATATATATATATATATATATATATATATATATATATATATATATATATATATATATATATATATATATATATATACGTAATAGGACTGGTAAAAACAAGGCAGAAGAATAACAGATGAGATTCCCCAGAATTTTTTTTTTAACAAAATTGTTACCTGTATCACACACACAAATCCCTTAAAATTGCCCACATGATGTTTTCACGGTTTTTGTTACATGTAAAGAGGAAGATGACTCTGACTCTATATGCTAGTTATGTCTAATATGGTTGTTGTAATTTAATTGTACTAAGCTGCTGATTGTATTTTAAAAAACTGGCTACTTGCACGCTAGAGCAATGCTGAATTCTCTTCCTCCTGATGAAGTCTGCAATTGGTAGACGAAAGCTTGATGTTTGAATAAACAAGATATTAGTAGCACTCTACATCGTTTTATTGCTACCTCTAGTAATTCTGGGGAATCTCATCTGTTATTCTTCTGCCTTGTTATATTATATATATATATATATATATATATATATATATTATATATATATATATATATATATATATATATATATATATATATATATATATATATATATATATATATATATATATATATCAATAATATTGATTACGTTGTCTTGGATTTTCCTTCTGGTTCTTTGAAAAGCAATGTCATCAGAGCAGGTCTCTCGGATCATGAGGCGATATTTATGGAATTTTCAGTTTCCAGAAGCCGTGCTGCGAATAGTCGGCATTGGGGTAGTCTGTTGACGCTAGATTAGCACCGATCCATGATCCTCTTTCATTCCTGCCTTCCTCTGCCAATGTCGTTTCTAGCAGGAATAAGTCATTTTGAGGCACGGATGGTCTGTCTTTGAGAGAGTTTTTGTATCTTCTAGACATTATTATTAATATTTTGGTTTCAATAATAAATGAACATTCAGAAATTGGTATTTCTTCTTATTTTCTAAAGACTGCAATGAATTTTTTTACTTCTTAAAGAAGGAGACAGATTCAACTCATCCAATTACAGGCTGATAGCGCTTCCCTCTGTTTTATCCAAGATAATAGAGAAACTAATGAAAATCCGCTTCTGACTTTCCTCTCAAATCATGAAATTCTCTCGTGTCATCAATTTGGGTTTCAATTCAAAAAAAATACAACTGATGCTATTTTTCTGTTATTTGGCTAAAGAATTTGACTGCGTTAGTCACCAAATTTTACCACGGAAGTAGAAAACAATTTGTAAGGACGAATAGCTCCAATGCTGCTTGTGAATCTTTCACTAGCCGTATCTCCCTAGATTCTGTTTTAGGTCCTGTCCTCTTCTTATTATTTATAAATGACATTACGTATCTGAAGATCAGTGGAGACATTACGCTTGTTGCGAGTATCACTAGGAGCAATCCTAATTCTACGACGCTGCGTCCTGAAATGATAATTGATCTTGGATTGATCAAGTCCTGGTCTGATGTAAACTTACTTTGCTTCAGCATAGATGAAAAAAACCATGCCATTAAAATGGTCGATTTTGTCAGATTTTTAGGCCTCTTTATCGACAATAATGACAAATGTTTACAGCATGTGCACGGCTTAGCTAATAAAATTATCATCTGCCTGTTTCGCCCTTAAATCCATCTCAAGTGAATAAGATACGGCATCTACAAGAATTTCCTATTCTGCATTGTTCCAATCTCATCTTCGTTATGATCTTCCCTTCTGGGGTTCATGTAATTCTTCACAACTTGACACCATTCTCGAATGGTGTCAAGTTGTGCAGAATTGCAGAAGAGAGCAATTCATTAACATGTTTGTACTGAAAAATAGTGCTTATTGTAAACCTTACTTCAAGAAAAATGGAATTTTGACGCTTCCTTCTTTATAAATACTTGAATCTGTGTGTTTGATTCATAAGTAATTTCATGCCGTACCCTTGGTGTCACGGGTATTCCACCAGATCTTCGGGACATCATGTTCACCTCCCTATTCCTTCCTCTGAATTAACAGAAAAGTCCATCATTTACAATGCTAAGAAAATTCACAATCACCTTCCAGAGGAATTAAAATCTATAACTTCCTTGGCCAATTTTCGGAAACGAAAAAAATCTTATTTTCTTGATAAACCTTATTACTCTATAGAGGACCGCTATTCTGAGTATTGATTGATCGATATGACCAAATTGAACAACACAGGCATCAGCTTCTATTGAGGAGGATTTGACAAGGTTTAATTGTAGAGTTTGTATATGTTTTTCATCGAAATGTGGTGTGATTTTAATTTCTAGGTATCACATTGTTTAGGTTGTATATTTTTTGATTGATGTGTGTTTATTTGTATGTTTTACATTGTTTATTTTCTATATTTGTCACTTTGTCATTAAAGTGTATAATTTTAAGACAAAAGAGCATATTTTGATTTGATTTGATAGATAAAATTATAGTAGTCATTTAAATCTTTTTTTCTAATAATATTTTACAGAAGTAGCCAGTCGTCAACTGAAGTATGATTCAATTCACCTTATAAGAAAGAAACTCACATGGCAACATATAGTTGACACATTTTGAATTTCATACATTTCATCCGGGTTAATGGTATTTAGTTGGTATAACTTTTCAAAGGTAGTCATTAACTGAAATACGATTTAATTCACATAGTTGAGACTGAATTTCCTCCTCGTTGATGATATATTCATATATCCCCTATACAACCGTAGTATAAAGAAGTATAATCGTTTACAACCTTGAGTTCTATTTATGAAATTTGATTTGAAATTTTAAAAAATTTTGTTACAAAAAATTTCGAAATATTTATGAAGGTAGTTATTAACTGAAATAGGATTTAGTTCACATTATACCAGAGAATCTTAGCTGGCAGCAAATAGTCAAGACATTCAACCTAATAAATTTCCTTCTGGTTGATGATATTCAGCTTGTAGTTAATCAAAGTGACATGTCCATTATACAACGGTAGAATGATGAAGTATAATTAAGTATTCATAGACAACCTTGAGTTTTATTCATAAAAGATTTGAAAATTAAAATTATTTTGTGATAACAAATACCAAAAACTTGAGTTAACTATTAGCAACAATAGGATTTATGTCACCTTAAACTAGTCAACCTCAGCTGGCAACAAATAGTTAAGACATTCAACCTAATGAATTTCCTCCTCATTGATGATATTCAGTTTGTAGTTAATTAAAGTGAAATATCTCTTATCCAAAGGTAGTATAATGAAATATAAGCAATTAATCATATACAGCCTATTCCTCTATTAATAAAATTTGATTCGAAAGTCAAAATTATTCTATTAAAAATATCGAAAACTTAAGGTAGTTATTAATAACAATAGGATTTAGGTCATCGTTCACTAGAGAACCTCATATGACAACAAATAGTTAAGACATTGAATGTAATAAATTTCCTTCTTGTTGATGATATTTAGTTTGTTGTTAATTAAAGTGACATGTTACTTAGACAACGGTAGTATAATGACACGGCACAAAATATATGATAATCACACCATTGTACTTTCCTTTGTAATAACAGGTGGGTCAGTGGACGAAAGTTCGACCCATCCCCTGTTTCTCTGCTACACTTCTCTATTTCATTAGGGGCGACATGCCCCTGCGAAAACCAATTTAGTCGGAGCTCTCTAACTTTATGTTTGTAGCTGCGTAACGTTACGTGTCCACCACTTCGCCCTGGGGTGGGTGCCTTCTTTCGGATCGGGATGGATCCGTGAAAGGGAAGATAATGATCACGTGGATGATAATATGAACTTTTGTGAAGTTTGACATCCGTGGGATGTAGCTGTTTGAGTTTCCTGATTGAATTGGAGAACCTTTCTTTTTGGAAAAAAAGGTCTAACATACACTAGATAAACTCTATTTATTCTTGTGATAGAAGGACTTTCCTAACAATCAGGAACTCAATTATTTCGATAAAAATGTTAGTTACTTTTAGTCTCCTTTATCAAATGGTGTTATACATTAATCCGGCGTATCAGATGAGTAGGTATCTAACTGAATTTTTTTATGAAATGAAGAGAGATTTCGTTGTAGGTACATCAAGTTGGAAGGAAGTTCCTTTCGCTATACATTATCTATCAAATAACAGTGAAGTAAATTAACAACGAGTAAATAAATACAAAAAATGTGTTCAGTCAGGGGACCCTCGTCTCTTTTTGATGCTGAATATATGTTTTCAGCAGGGTCGGCTATTCGAAGGCGGCTAAGGAGGCTTAGCCTCCTCCTCAATAATATTCTGTGTATCACTAATATATTATATTCAATAGTCAGCATTCAGCATATTCATAATAATCAAAATCATATTATTTTATGCATCTACCTTCCTTTCAACCTACATTATATAATATAATTTATTAATTACGATAGAAAGTATTTACATTTACTGCATTTCATTCATTTCAAGATTTGTGGCAACGCTGCAGAGGCTTAAAAAGGTATATTTTCAACGTTCATTATGCCTGCCGCAGAGAAGCGAACAACGGTGCGAATACTGCGAATGAATACTTCATTGCAATAGAAAAGGAAAACACATGTAAATGGCAACACCGATTGCACCTTAGTCTCACACAATGTCGACAAATCACAACTATAGGCTTTCGGGCAAAATCGAGTGAATTCGTTGGACATGGACCGTTGTGACTTGTCGTGGAAAAGTTTGTTTTGGTTTTAATTTAGCGTATTGTTTTTAAAATGAGTTCGGTTACTGAAGTTAATTTTAAAAATTTCAATGGTGACTAAGCGGAATATTTGTTATAACTTCAGTGCGCTAAGTTAAAACGATAAAGTTTTGATAAAAACATTGCGACCTTCCCCGGAATTAAACAATTTGGTGCAGCGAAGCAGAATCGCGGTTTTAATATCAGAAATTATGAGAGACATCCTTGGCTTACCGGATCACAGGAAAAAATAAATTATTTTATTGGCGTATTGTTTTTAAAATGAGTTCGGTTACTGAAGTTAATTTTAAAAATTTCAATGGTGACTCAGGTGAATATTTGTTATCCCATAACTTTAGTGCACTAAGTTGAAACGATAAAGTTTTAATAAAAACATTGCGACCTATCCCGGAATTAAACAATTTGGTGCAGCGTAGCAGAATCGCGGTTTTAATATCAGAAATTATGAGAGACATCCTTGGCTTACCGGATCACAGATAAAAAATAAATTATTTTTTTGGCAGTGTTTACTTTTTACTAGGGAAAATGTTTCTGTTTGGCACTGGCATCTATGCAGGAATTATGTTAATTATCGATTATACAACAACTGCCCCGATTTTCTTGAAATTTCGGATTATAGCTTATTTTGGCATGAAAAAGCCGAATATGAAGTCGCTGGGTCATCTTTTTTTTTTTCAAAAACTTGAGCTGACCTGTCTTTTTCTAACCTTACTAACCTAACCTCCGAGTTCATAAAAGTATAAAATTCATGAAATAGATGAATTTTATTATCAAAAAGACAATGTTTTTATTATATCTATAAAAAAATAGATGTCTATACCAAAGAATTCATTTAAATTTTTTTGTTCAGGTCTAAATATATATTTTATTATTTTATTTTGTTGTTATTTTATTGAGTTTTGTTTGACTTTTATGACAAGAATTTGATTTTAATCTATTTTTGGAAGGGGCCTATTTTATTTCTGGCAAGAAAAAAGTCTCACCTCCCCGTTGGGGGGTTGGGGGGGGGCGTTTTTTCGTTACATAGCGATCTCTACCAGCTCATTACTACAGTAAACCACGTAAAGGACATTTGTTTCGGAAAAAAACGAATGCAGGGATGGTAATTGAATTGTTATAAAAAAAATTTTCGGAAAGATATGAAAATAAATATTTTACTACGAATTATTAAAAAATATGGACTTTCATCGATTAAATATATTTCTATAGTATTTTATCTACTTCCGAATTGTATACTTATTCAACAATAACGTCAAATCATAATAATTGCAGTAAGAGTCGTAACTTCCTCTAGTTTTGTAATCATTTCATTATCTCTAATAGATAAAAATTAGTAGGTGGATGTTGAGGTATTTCCGAGAGTATTTTACATCTAAACAATCTGGATGGTGATAAATATCATTGGGAAGTGAAGTTTCATTTGATATCTTCAAATAAATCAATTTTCACAATACAATGCTCTAATATTCAATAAATGTATCAAATTCAGATTCAAAGGTCAATTGCACTATAAAAATAAAAGTTGTTAGTTAAGAGTATATATTCCACTCCCTCCTAAAGCAAATAATTAAATAAAAGTTTGAAAGTTTCTCTAAAAACTTGAAACACCACTCACCGGAAATAGAAACAAGACAGAAATATAAGTTACATTTCTTGAGAACCAGGAAACAAATCATGTTTTATGCATGCTCGGCTTTAAATAAATAAAATCTGGTGGAAGTGGATGCCTAGCTGGCATCAATTTTTTATGCGAACGTATCTCGGCAGGCACGAATCAAATTCTCTATATGCGGAAATGCGGACAATATTGAGAACTTTCCGTGTTGACAGATTTGAGGTGAGAGAATTTTCCATCTCTTATACCTTATCAACTTGGATAGGCGTTAGGTATTCAACAGTTAAAACCTGCCACTTCCTTGAATTGTCGTTTTAAGACAATTTACCCCTTCTCTATGATCATTAGTTGAATTTTCATCGCCTTGTTTATAACAATGTTTATTTTTGAGATATTTGATTTACAGATTGTGTTGTATAATTAGAAATTCACTTTCTAATAGATGCAATATTCAAGTCTTGTTTTTACTTTTACTAGTGATAAATTCCAAACTGATTGAGTATAACAATTAATGTATTATGGCAAAGATCATTCACAGTAAGCTGCTGGACATACGAATAAAGCAAAATAGTTCCTGAATACCACTACATTGGAAGACGTCAATAAATACATGTTCGAAACTGACTGACAGCTTCCTGAAATTAACAAAAGAAAAAAAACTGGCGTGAATGACTTTCGGAAGAAATTCTATTATCTTCAATTACAAAATATCTCTACACCTGAGGAAAAAGTCGTATGATCAGTAGAAATCATAAAATACACATACGAAACCTCGCTTAGTACGGAGAAATAACATTAAATGGACCAAAACAGTCTCACATTGGTATCCCACGATATCAAATATTCGCCCAAACGCACAAAATTTACTTAGCAAATAAAAATTAGTCACATTATGGAAGCTCCGCCTTGAGAATGATTGAATAGATGGCCATTTGTATATATATATATATATATATATATATATATATATATATATATATATATATATATATATATATATATATATATATATATATTATTTATTCGAATTGTTGTTGCCTGTGAACTATTTCTAATCTCTTGAAAATTATTAGCAATAACAGGCTTGTTGAATCTTAAAAAACTCGATTTTATTAAAAAGTTTTGATAAAGCCACGAATGTCGTGGCGAAACGTCTACTTTTTAATAAAATCGAGTTTTTTAAGATTCAACAAGCCTGTTATTGCTAATAATTTTCAAGAGATTATATATATATATATATATATATATATATATATATATATATATATATATATATATATTATATATATATATATATTATATATATATATATATATATATATATATATATATATATATATATATATATATATATTATATATATATATATATATATATATATATATATATATATATATATATTATATATATATATATATATATATATATATATATATATATATATATATACATATATATATATATATATATATATATATATATATATATATATATATTAATATATATATATATATATATATATATATATATATATATATATATATATTTAATAATTTAAAAAATTATCAAACAACTTTCCAAGGAAGCTGGTTATACGTATTCAGCAACGCAAAATCTGCCTTCACAATCGAACGGTGAATTATAGAAATTGTCAAGTCACCCCGACTCAAAATCTGCATACAGCTGTTTCGATCTTATTAGATCTCATCAGTGCAGCTTATTTGACTCGGAGTGAATTAACAAATCTCTAATTGTTCCCCAATACAAATCGTGGTCAGTAACACTGGTCGGATAACAATCCAGAGCGCCATCCCACCAAAGATATTGGGAAACAACAATTCAGCGCTTAGACTAAAAATGCAGAAATTCGTCGCTCGAACACGTACCTCCTGATGTCAAGATATCTACTCTACAACAGTATTGTATATTTGGAAAGTTGTTTGATAATTTTTTAAATTATTAAAGAATTTTCCTTGTTCACTTTATGTAATGTATGAAATTGACCATGGTCGACTAGTATGTTTTTCATGATTTGATTGATATATATATATATATATATATATATATATATATATATATATATATATATATATATATATATATATATATATATATATATTATGTGTATGATTATGTATATAATTATGTTTATTTATATTTTCATGTCTGTTTCTCAATGGAAGAAACACACTGATGCATCATTTTATGTTCACATTTTTCTATGTTTACTTTACTATATGTCTACGCTATTCTACGTTCATTTAAAATTCTTTTTACGCCTGCTTTATGCTACTCCATGTTTGTTATATCAATACAGTGATTTCGAATACCAAAATTTAATGTAAGTCACTGAATTGAAAATATTATGTTTTACTTATACATTTTTTATGTGAAATTTTACTCTATTTCAATTATTCCACTATAATAAAAGTCAACTTTCATCAAGTGAATGCCAATAATATTCAAGAATTAGGAAAGGATCAATTAAACTTAAGATGTCTACCTACCTATATCATGAATTGACTTGAAATTGTAGCTGAAGTTATTGGTTTCCATGCCTGCAGGATATTTATTGAAATCTGATGCATTGAATCCAACTCAAAGTAAATCTGACCGCGTATTATGAAGCTTTTCGGAACGTTTCATAAATTGATCGCTTTTTAAAACTACTATTTTCAATATGGAAATAGATGAAACCTTCGAATGGAATACTTGGTTTTCAAATCGTCCAATTTCAACTTCGCCAAGTCAAAATTGCCGCTCTCAGGTAAACATTTAATACCGCTAGGTTTCAGATTTCAAAGTTTGCAATAATGTTTGTACTGGTTTTATATACCTCAAACAGTTTGTTCTGTATCATCATACTGGTACTCTCTCTTTCGCTCTCTCTCTCTCTCTCTCTCTCTCTCTCTCTCTCTCTCTCTCTCTCTCTCTCTCTATATATATATATATATATATATATATATATATATATATATATATATATATATATATATATATATATATATATATATATATATATATATATATATATATATATATTAATATACTTATAATATATATATTCTTTGCCAAGTCTTCAATCTGAAAATAATTTTTCTTTCAATAAACATTGAAATATATTTCACCAATAGTGTTCTTCGAGATCTGTTCACAATACAGTGAAATATTAAATTCATCGTGCAACAGTGGTGACAATTAGATCTGTTAAATCCTTTGCAGTTATCGGCACAATAAATCATTACAAACACAAAGACATCATTCAAAATTCAGAAAGCACATAACTCGACATATTGTAATTAATTCAAATTGAAGCTTCATTATAATTTCCCGACTTCATAATGACATCAATAATGGAAGTAAATCTGCCATAAAGGCGTGCTTTAAAAACGGCAATTTTCTACGAAACAAGTACATACACGGTTGATAAACAAGAGCCCTATTCGAGGAAGCAAATGTTTGCTGTGCAATTCGGAAATTTATTTGCTTCAATTTTATTCCTCCCGATTGGATTGCAAACAGTTTCATTTCTGTTGTTTTAAGGTGACGTATACACGAAAGCTGGCACGAATGAAAACAAATTGCTACCGTACGAGGATACGTTCACAATTGAATAAATTATGCTGTCGACCGACTTCTCGTGTTCTATATGGACTATAATTGTGTCTTCATACTGACGTCAATGGTATTGAGTTATGTATCGAAGAAATATTCTTGAAAGTTTGTAGCACATTTTTCATGAATTTCATGTAGATAGGAAGGAAACACCTTTGATGATGGCATTAATCAAATAGCCTTCTGAGATGAATTTTCACCTGTTGCTGATAAACAACTGAAAATGAATCAATGAAATAACTACTGTATGAAAGTTAATCATTAGTGTAAAGAAAATATTGAGAGATATGAATATTTCATTATTGAAGAATTAGTAGAGGAGAAGTGGCATGAAGAAGCCAGGTTTTGAAAGAGCCACTTACATTATTTTGGTAGATTATGAAGGAATTTTGTGGGTAATTTTATTTTTAAGTGGCAACACTGTTTTCTCGTCACCCACAACCATTTGACAGTCCGTCGAAACCAAAGGACGCCGGCACATCCAGTCAGAGTTTTTGGCACTAAAAAGTATGTATTTTGCTTCAGTTAACGTGTTTTTTTCAATTTCATTGTAAAGAAAAACAGGCAAATGGAATATAGATTGAGTTTGTGCATACATTTGGCCTTGCAACTGCGTGAAAACTATGCCGCAAAAGTTTTGATATTGTTCTTATTTCAAAGGTTATATTTTTTCAAAGAATAAGTTATGAAAGAGCCGGCTGAATGGGCCTTGAAACAGTTGGCTCTTTCATGACCGGCTCATAGCCCTGGATTTGAATTGAGTAAATAATATAAAATATTAATAAATATGCATTTTTTTCTCATAAAATATTATTATTACCATCTCCATTCAACCTCTACCGCTACTGTTGCGATTCCGTGTACTTCTAGACAACAAATTATATCATCGGAAATGATGAGACCATTTTCTAAAACAGGGCCAATACAAAGCACGACGCGCTCTACGTCTGCAGTCGTGACTATGACTCCCGAAAAAAAAATTATAAGAGAAAGAGGGTACCTAATGTAAAGAAACCAACAATTATTATTAAAAAATAATTACCACAAAACAGTCCATAAAAGCCCTCAGTACTGCAAGATGACTGAATCGTAATGGCTATCGTATTTGCTGAAGTGAGCAAAAATGTTGCTCGGAAAAGAAAAAACTCAAAAACAAATGAAAATAGCGATGATCATATGAAAAGAGTGATCAAGATTGCAGTGCAAAATTTGATTTGTCTGATTGGGCCCTTGAATCTGGCATTAAGGAAAAAAAAAGTCTGCAAAACATGTTTCTAATTTTGAAAAAACTAAATTATATACTCCAAAGTTCCTAAAAATTCTGAATATAATTATAATAAGTATGACAGAATATTATTTTAATATTAAAAGGTTTGTTAGAAATACTTAAAATGGCTGATAGAATCAAAAATTTCATTAGTTTTTTGAATATTATAAGAATTGTCTTTCTGTTTTTTTGTAATAGTGCAATTGATATTATTTTGTATGATTTTCACGATTACATTCTATAATACATACTGGCTCTTTCATAACTTTCAGTAGCTCTTTCAATACCGAAATGTTATGAAAGAGCCAAAGGGCACATTTTTTTTAAATGAATTTTCCGTTGATTTTTTCATTATGTTGAAGGTTTTTTCGTGAGATATTATCTACTTATAAAATGAATAATAATTGAAGAAAAAAAATTATTATTTCTTCCATCAAAATTATATATTTTGCTCAGTTTGGTAAACTAGCTCTTTCATGCCACTTCTACCCTATGCATATTATAATAATTATTCAATATCATTTTAAATAGATGCATAATACAGATACTGATGAACTAGCTATATGTATAGAACAGAAATATTCAGTCGACGGAATATTTAAATCCAAAGGTATTTAAAGTACGAAATGAAGGTTTTTCTTCTTAGTTGTTTTTCAATGTTCTAGTAGTAATAAGTGACAAAAAAATCCGAATTTATTGAATCATTCTTGGCATTCAAATAGGAGTTCATAAACAACCATGAAATTATAGTCTAAGAGCCAGTTTAAATCTGACAACACATATTTTACGGTACCTCAAATTTTATTCATCGAGACTGCTATATCCACTAAGCAAGGAATGGGTACTAGCAAAGCCCGGTCACCGCAGGTTTAGGGTCCTGCAGGTGGGAGGGTTATGAAAATCATTATGTCATAATATACCTCCACCCGAACTGAAAAATAACAATGGCTGCCAATTTCAGAGGTTGTAAAGTCAAGGCAGCTACTTTTCAAAATCCGGAAAAAACTTTTAGCCTTATAATGGACCTATTTTCCTTATTATGCAGATGGTATATAGATTTTACATATGTATAAATTTGAACTATGCATAGGTATATGCACAGGCTGTCACAGCGCATTTTTCAAAAGATGTTATGTTTAAGTTTGGAAATATATTAAAAGGATTTCGTATTCATCACATGCAAGCAATGTTATTTTAGAGTTTTTCTTGAAAACGGTAAGATTTATCGAAACAAAAGTAGTATACTTTTTGCATGTCCGAAGGTTAGGCGAATAAAAGTATTCAGTCAAAAGACGCATACAGTGTAACACAAAAAAATTGAAACCATTTAAATGAAAGTATAGACTCGTATGTGACGCTCTCTACAAAATGAGAAAATACCTTGATCAAATTTGTTTTCTTCGTCCCGATATACGAGATTTCGTCGAAATATTATGAGCGTGGCAAAACTTAGTGCAAAAAACCTGTAAACAAAATCTAACTTTAACACCTAGTAACTACGTTGATAATCAATTTTCGGTAAAATTTTATAGGAAGAGGTATCTTTCACTTTCGGTCTAGAATTCTCCCCTGAAATTTTTGTTCATCATTTCCGAGCACCCTGTCTATATATATATATATATATATATATATATATATATATATATATATATATATATATATATGTATATATATATATATATATATATTTATTTGAATTGTTGTTGCCTGTGAAAAGTTTTTGAAAAGCACGAATGTCGTGACGAAACGTGATTTTTTTAATAAAATCGAGTTTTTTTTGAGATTCACCAAGCCTGTTATTGCCAATAATTATCAAAGAGTTATAATATATATATATATAATATATATATATATATATATATATATATATTATATATATATATATATATATATATATATATATATATATACATATATATATATATATATATATATATATATATATATATATATATATATATATATATATATATATATATATATATATATATATATATATATATATTATATATATATATATATATATATATATATATATATAAATGAGAGTGAATTCTCGCACAACATAAAGAATAAAGTATAAACTTTAAAATAAAAACACTTGGCTTATGTTTCACAATATAAAAAATCTTTAGATACTGTACTTAGCAGTAATAAAAAGTCGACATGTTTCGAGCTATGAACTCATTATCAAGACTGACAACAGGAGAGTATTGCATCGTAATTTATAAAACAGACAAAAGCAAAGGTGATACCTGAAAATCAATTTGTTCGTTTACAAGGGGTAATTGACTATTATGGGCGGAACTTATTTCGATAATTTCGAGAAGGTCAAGACGTTTACCCTTGTTACCTGAATGTAACAATTTGGTTTTGTTGAAATCCAGGAAGTCATTGAATTTTATACAATGTTCAGAGAAGCCAGTGGTATTTTTGTTTTGTAAAATTGACTTTTTATGTTCTTCAACACGAATATTTATATTCCTTCCTGTCTGTCCAATATAGAAAGCAGGACATTCGTCGCAAAATATTTTGTAAATACCACTGTTTTCGCCGATGTTAGATTTTTCTTTATTATTGACTAAGAGTGACTTCAAGTTTCTTTTATTTGTACAAATTGTTTTAACGTTATTTTTCGATAGTCTGTTACAAATTTTGCTACTCAAATTAGGCACATAATTTATTGGGAAGTATTTTTGTTCTTCATTAATAGTTTGCGTGGGGTATATTGAATGCAACAGATACTTTCTTCGTTTTTTCCCAATGAGCTTGTCGATAAGACTTTCATTGTAACCGTTATTGATGGCTAATAATTTAATTGTATTAACTTCAGTTTGAAAATTTGTTTCCGATAATGGAATCGTGAACAACCTATGTATGAACGAATGAAAAGCACTGAGTTTTATTTTAATGTGTTGGTTACTGTCGCTGTGAATTAAAGTATCTGTGAAGGTTGGTTTTCTATAAATGTGCTTTTCATTCGTTCATACATAGGTTGTTCACGATTCCATTATCGGAAACAAATTTTCAAACTAAGTTAATACAATTAAATTATTAGCCATCAATAACGGTTACAATGAAAGTCTTATCGACAAGCTCATTGGGAAAAAACGAAGAAAGTATCTGTTGCATTCAATATACCCCACGCAAACTATTAATGAAGAACAAAAATACTTCCCAATAAATTATGTGCATAATTTGAGTAGCAAAATTTGTAACAGACTATCGAAAAATAACGGTAAAACAATTTGTACAAATAAAAGAAACTTGAAGTCACGCTTGGTCAATAATAAAGAAAAATCTAACATCGGAGAAAACAGTGGTATTTACAAAATATTTTGCGACGAATGTCCTGCTTTCTATATTGGACAGACAGGAAGGAATATAAATATTCGTGTTGAAGAACATAAAAAGTCAATTTTACAAAACAAAAATACCACTGGCTTCTCTGAACATTGTATAAAATTCAATCACTTCCTGGATTTCAACAAAACCAAATTGTTACATTCAGGTAACAAGGGTAAACGTCTTGACCCCTTCTCGAAATTATCGAAATAAGTTCCGCCCATAATAGTCAATTACCCCTTGTAAACGAACAAATTGATTTTCAGGTATCACCTTTGCTTTTGTCTGTTTTATAAATTACGATGCAATACTCTCCTGTTGTCAGTCTTGATAATGAGTTCATAGCTCGAAACATGTCGACTTTTTATTACTGCTAAGTACAGTATCTAAAGATTTTTTATATTGTGAAACATAAGCCAAGTGTTTTTATTTTAAAGTTTTATACTTTATTCTATATATATATATATATATATATAATATATACATACATATATATTATATATATATATATATATATATATATATATATATATATATATATATATATATATATATATATATTTATACATACATACATATATATATATATATATAATATATATATATATATATATAATATATATATATATAATATAATATATATATATATATATATAATATATATATATATATATATATATATATATATATATATATATATATTTTAGGGTGGCGACCGGCCGTATCTCGGAAACCGTATGTCCTAGAATTTGGGGAAAAAAATTCTTATATGCAAATCTGCCCTGAGAAAATGTTTAAAAATGTTTTTGAGTCCATCATTTTCCGCTAGGTGGAGCAAACTACCACTTATAAAATATAATTGGATTTTTTACGAAATATTCCCCAATTTAGGCTGGTAAAAAATATCAAATTTAGAAACTACTGTCCTAATTCCACAACTCTTGTTAGAGTCATTTTTCTGTATTAGCTATTCTGAAATGGTGGGGGAAGTTCGCTTTCTTTGACATAAAAAAGACTGTAACTCCATAATCCATTTACCGATTTTCGAAAACGTAGACTCTACGCAAAGAGTATTGAATGTAGATTTCAGTAACAAATAAGAAAAACACTTTCAATTTTCCAATCGGCAACTAGAGGGCGTTATGTAACACCTAGATCTATTTATGATTTTTTTTGAGAAATTTCAAATGCAATGCTATTAATCTAACTAGCTAACAAAAAGCCAAATTTGATGACCTATTGACCTGTTAAAACAGCGAACTGATATCTCTTTTCATTCCAAAGATATTGGCATTTTTTGATGAGTGTTGATGATTGTTGGCTCGCCCTGTAAGGTGGAAGAGAAATTATGTTGCTAAAATTGTTTTGAAAATAAAATAACAAGTAGAAAAGCATCACCAAAATCTTTATTGCCATTACATAATGAAACAAAACTAAGGGAGCTACTCATAACAGAAATTTACAAAACGCTCTCACTATCTCATTATTTTAAATAATCAAAATGCTTGCCATTATTTGCTTTGAACTATTTCGGATAAAACTTTTCGGGTAAAAATTCAATCCCAAATCTCTCAAACGGTCTCTTATAGTTTTATGTTCATGGACGAGCTGCAATATTACGAATGATGTTAAACTGTTGAGAGATAGATGTTTAAAAAGTCAGCAAGTTACCTATGGAAATGACACCAATGTTTTATGATTGTTTACTTTTAAGTTTTTATTGCTGTCAAATTTATTCTGACTGTTTGCAAACTAACTCTTTTATAATGCCTTTTTATTCAAATCGAGAGGCATATGATTTTGAAAGTCTACAAAATGAAGTAATTGCTGAACGGAAGTAGGTATGCGATACGATATCCTGAAAGACGGCGTCATTCTCGGAAATTATTCAAAAGATTGGCACAAAGATTGCGAGAAACCGGCAATGTTCAACCTGTCGCATTAAGAAATAGGATACGTAGAAGTCGCAATGAAGAAAATGTTACTAACGAATTGGTGTAAGTTGAGTCTGAACCCCATTTGAGTATTCGAAAAATTGCAAGAGATCTAGGATTGAATTATTCTTTGGTGCAAAGAATATTAAAGGATTATAAAATGCTCCCTTATCATATTATTTCACAACAGCATGAAATGAGCCCAGACAAAAATTGTAGATCAGATAATTATCTATAAAAAATTTCAAAATACTTTTTCTTCTAAGAGTCGCCGTTTTTGAGATATAACGATTCAAAAAGTTGAAAGAGTTGTAATCGTCATAATATGCACGTTTCAACGCCACCTTTGAGATAGTGTTTTTTGCTTTTCTTTCAACTTTCTGAATCGTTAATCTCAAAAACGGTGGCTCTGAGGAAAAAGTTTATGAAATCGTTTTTTATAGATAATTAGGGGATCTACAATTGTTGTCTGAACTAATTTCATGATAAAACTTACTGCTTTGCTGAAAATCGCAAAAAAACCGTTTTTATGATATTCGAACCCGAGTAAATTTTTTTGCACGTATCAGAACGATGAAGACTTTTCAGATTTCATTTATAATGGTGTTTTGAACAATCGTACCAATTTTCAGATGGGTGCGAATTTTTATAACTTCACTCCTATTTTTTGGTCTACTTTGACCGGACTACTTTTGTTTCATTATGTAATGTTGATAAATATTTTCATGATGCATTTCTACTTGTTATTTTTTTTTTAAAACAATTTTAGCAACATAATTTCTCTTTCACCTTACAGGGCGAGCCAACAATCACCAACACTCATCAAAAAATGCCAATATCTTTGGAACGAAAAGAGATATCAGTTCGCGGTTTTGACAGGTCAATCAGTCATCTAATTTGGCTTTTTGTTATCTAGTTAGATTTATAGCATTGCATTCGAAATTTCTCAAAAAAAATCATAAATAAAGCTAGGTGTTACATAACGCCTTCTAGTTGCCGATTCGAAAATTAAAAGTGTTTTTGTTATTTGTTACTGAAATCTACATTCAATACTCTTTGCGTAGAGTCTACGTTTTCGAAAATCGGTTCATGAATTATGGAGTTACGGTCTTTTTTATGTCAAAGAAAGAGAACTTCCCCCAACATTTCAGAATAGGTAATACAGAAAAATGACTCTAACAAGAGTTGTGGAATTAGGACAGTAGTTTCTAAATTTGATATTTTTTACCAGCCATATTTCGTAAAAAATCCACTTATATTTTATAAGTGGTAGATTGCGCCACCTAGCGGAAAACTATGGACTCAAAAACATTTTTAATCATTTTTTTAGGGCAGATTTGCATATAAGAATTTTTTTCCCCAAATTCTAGGATATACGGTTTCCGAGATACGGCCGATCGCCACCCTAAATGAATCACCCTGTATATAAATATATTAAATATATATATCAGGGGCGGCTATTCAAAGGCGGCTAAGGAGGATAAGCCTCCTCCTCAATAATATTCCGTGTATCACTAATATATTATATTGAATAGTCAGCATTCAGCATATTCATATTAATCAAAATCATATTATTTTATGCACCTACCTTCCTTTCAACCTACATTATATGAATGGTATTTACATTTACTGCATTTCATTCATTTCAAGATTTGTGGCAACGCTGCGGAGGCTTAGAAAGGTATATTCTCAACGTTCATTATGCCTGCCACAGAAAAACAACGGTGCGAATACTGTCAATGAATACTTCATTGCAATAGAAAAGCAAAACACATGTAAATGGCAACACCGATGGATCCTGAGTCTCATACAATGTCGACCATTCACAACTATAGAATTTCGGGTAAAATCGAGTGAATTCGTTGGAAATTAATTTAATTGTAGTGTGATCGTAGTGACTTATGGCCGACAACAGCTTGTTCACTTGTATTGCTCGCGTATTATTTTACAATGAGTTTGGTTACTGAAGTTAATTTCAAAAATTTCAATGGTGACTTAGTGGAAGTTATATAGTTATGAGGATAAAGTTTTGATAAAAACATTGCGACCTACCTCTGAATTAAACAATTTGGTGCAGCGTAACAGACAACAAAACCGCGGTTTTAATACAAGAAATTATGAGAGACATCCTTGCCTAAATTATTTTGTTGGCGGTGTTTACTTTTTACTAGGGAAAATGTATCTGTTTGAGGCCGCTTAGGATTCGAGGATTTAACTCTATAGTTGAAAGTGAGGAATTTTATGTCAAAAATTTTATGAGGATATTATAGGTCATTTTGCTAACGTTAAAGATCGCAGAACCCCGCTAATCTTAAAAATATATAATAACTTTTTATTTGCTCTCACCAGCTGCTAACAAATTCGTTAAGTAGGTAGGTAGGTACCTATTTTGTGAAAGAAAAAAAAATTTGATGAATAGATGAATTGATTAATTGGCTGAGAAGAGTTTTTGTGAATATTGTAAATAGGAGTTGTAGTTCTCAAGGTAGACAATCGAAAGTGAAAACAAATTAATAGCTCAGGGTGCTTGTTTTACTTTGATTTTCTTCAAATTATAAGGCGGTTGACCTTGAAATCCTAAAAATTTTCGCCTATGGTGTATTTTTTAACACCTCTTGTAGCCTCCTTAAACCAAAACCTCTCGAGTCGCCACTGATATATATATATATATATATATATATATATATATATATATATATATATATATATATATATATACATAATATATATAATATATATATGTATATATGTATATATTATATATATATATATATATATATATATATATATATATATATATATATATATATATATATATATATATATACAGGTATCTACCAACTATTTTTACATACACACCGATGGAAGAGTTCGAGTTAAAACGGACGGCGAATATAAAATCTTTGTAAGTATTCAAAATTGTGGCCTCACTTTTAAAAAATTGAAAAGGAATATAACAATAGCTATTAACATAATAAACACGAATTCATTAAATTGAACCAAGTATTATGTTAGTTATTATGGGTTGTTGAATAAAGATCATTCATTGATATCATTGCCACATAATTGAATGCATAACCCATTCAAATAATGAAACCAGTTGAGTTGAATATTAATGGCAAATAACACGAATTTCTGGCAATCTCTAGTAGAAAGATTTTTCTGTAGATAATAACGATCCTTCAAAATAAATTCTGTTTTTCCGTTACAATATATAAATTCACAATCGTAGCATAACTCGAAAAGGTATCGGCAATCCATAATTAGATGGTATTAACGTTTCAAACTAGAAAGACCGCAACATGCAAACTCTGGCGATTTTGAAATTATTGAACCGCGCAAGCAAGAGTAACATAATCTGCGAGCTATCTTGATCTCGATAAAAACTGCGGCACGTACATTTTGCGGAAGTAGTAATAAGATTTAAGATATCGGGATAAAGAGGGTTTGTTGTAATAACCAAACCGCTACTTTTAAGGTGTTCTGCATAAATGGCATACAATACAGGACTGTAGGACTTTATGCGTCATGAGAACATGAAAAATTCAACTGAAACATCTAATGTCCAGAAATTAAACTTATTCATTTCTTGATGAGCATACATTCGAAACTGCAGTGATTTCTCAACTAACAAAGACGTTACAAAGAATTGAATATTCAATAAACAAATTCATAAGAACTTTGTTTGAATACTTTTGTTCCATCGTTTTTGAAGGTATTTGCAACTTCTGAGATGTCAAAAATATCGATACTATTAGTAGATTGTCACAACGTTACTGTCAAATAGTGATCATGGCATGCTTACTAAATACCGAATGGGGGCAGCATGTACATATATATATATATATATATATATATATATATATATATATATATATATATAGTATATATATATATATATATATATATATATATATATATAAATATATATATATATAAAATAAAAAATATATATATATATAAATATATATATATATATATATATATATATATATATATATATATATATATATATATAAATATATATATATATATATATATATATATATATATATATATATATATATATATATATGTATATAAATATATATATATATATATATATATATATATATATATATATATATATATATATATATATATATATATATATATATATATATATATATATATATATATATATATATATATATATATATATATATATATATATATATATATATATATATATATATATATATATATATCAACTCAAGTGAGTATACAATGAAGATTCAAGTGGACATTTAGACTTTTAATTTAAACTCTTGCTTTCGACTTTGTTTTTCATTCATCAAATATTCCAAAATAAGAGAATTAGTAAAATAAACATAGTAAAGACATAAGGAGAAACCTACAATTGCGAGAATCAACAGATATATACGTAATTAATTAATTAGAATCGATTGGATTTAAAAGAATAATTTTTTTCATTTTCTATCTGGCTAAACGCATCAACATGAACCGTTCGGAATACAACTGTATTACCAGCTGAGATTGTCACTACCAACAATCTACACTCATAGAGCAATGGCATATTCTTTCAGTTATCTATCGAAAACAGATTTTCATCCTCGTTAGTTAATATGGAGTCCTATAAGACCTACATCAATTTCATTTTGAAATACCAGTTATACCTACTCTATTCAAATACTCATAAAATTCCTGAAACAAAGAAATTGAATCTTAACATGCCTCAAAAATTTTAATATAAGTGAGATGAATACTAGTTCTATTCATATTTATAACAAATTATGAGAGTAACAGTGTAAATCTAACACAATATAATTTTTCAAACCATAGAGGTTCAGAACAATATACAATATACGTCCATATAGAAAGCACGAAATATGTAACCAGTTAAAATTTCAGCGGTAACCATAACCAGGGTACTTCAAAATTGCCTACTTCATAATATATTATGTGGTTGTTACAGAGCCTCAATAGTGTGAGGTTTAATTAGCACCCTGCTGTAGATTGCCAATTAGCGTCGAATGTCTGGCAGAGCTGGTGTATGCTTAAATAATATTAATATTTCGTTATATTTACCATCGCGAAAAATATGACAGATGTTGTGGTCGGCTATGTGGACACAAAATTTCGGAATTTCTATATAAAATTTCACGTGATCTAAGTTGCTAATGGGCACTCTGCACTTAACTGCAATTCTTATGTTTGTGATATTTTTCAATAAATCACTTGTTGAAGTTAAAAGGATAAGCGCCTGTTAGAATTGGTTCATAATACTTATTACATAACATAATACTTACAGAATTTTGTAATGAGTTTTTTTTTGAATTAGGTATATATATATATATATATATATATATATATATATATATATATATATATATAAATAAATATATATATATATATATATATATATATATATATATATATATATATATATATATATAATATAATAAATATATATATATATATATATATATATATATATATATATAAATATAAATATATATATATATATATATATATATATATATATATATATATATATATATATATATATATATATATATATATATATATATATATATATATATATATATATATATATATATATATATATATATATATATATATATATATATTATATATAGAATGACTAAATTATTGTGGTATATTACAGCTTATAAGACGATATTCAGTTCTGAGAAACAATCTAAGAACCTCAACATCTAATTATATCATTTATAATGTAATCCCTCATAACATCTAGATACCCACGTCCATATTTCATTAAAGAACCAGAACCGGAGTGAGGGCATAAAAAGCATTCGCTAGTGTAATCCTTCTTGCAAACAAAAATAAAATTCCTGTTGCCTCTTTCCTCGATTGGGTTTTTTTTATAAAAGATGAGGTAGTAGCATATGTGATAAGTTGTTTTCACCTTATCTAGTAAAATCTCCTTCTAGAGAGAAAAATCATGGTTATAAAGTTCTTCAATTTTACTATACATTTTTGAAAAGGAGCTTTTTTGACAATGAAATATTATATATATATATATATATATATATATATATATATATATATATATATATATATATATATAGGAATTATGTAATGAGATATTTAAGATGATGAAACTCCATAAGCTTCTTCATGATTGTGAAATATTAGTGTAAAAAACATATATATTAACAACTACAGCTTACCTATAAACTTACGATATTCAGATTTGTCAAGCATTATTATAAGCTCGACGTCTAATTAATTCAATTTTAATGTAATCCCTCATAATATCTAGATACCCACGCCTGTGTTTTCTTCAAAATAACCAGAGCCGGGTGGAGGAAATTCTCCGTAAACAAAACATTCGCGGCTGCAATCCTTTCTACAAAAACCCACAATCCATTTCTGTTGGATCCTTCCAACTCCTTTTTTACGGTCGATTTTATTGCGTTCACTCATGCCGTCTTTGTACATTTTACGAGCAACGTAAATCATTCAGCCGATTCGAAATCTCAGAGAAATTTTCGAATTGACGTGCCCTATTGGGCCCAGAATAACTCGGGAACAATGCTGAATAAATCATTAGGGCGGACGTGAGAGCTCGAATTTGCCTCCGTGAGAACGGTAGTTATTGTGATTCCTATGAAAGAGGAAGTTCGCGGAAAGCAGATAGAGGTAGGTACTGTAAATTCAAATTGGATGAAGAACGTTACGTATGTATTCATTGATATGAAACCCGGATTTCGTTGTAAACAGGTACAAATTCAGCACATAGCAACCAATAGAAGCATGGCAACTCAGCTGAAGAAAGTCAGAGATTTTCGTCGATCACATTATATCACATCAGTGCTACACAATCGAAAAAAAATGGATTTGTCGAATCTCTTCTTCTTACCTACCAATAATATTAACATCTCTACAGTGGATCGAATAGTTTGTAGCGCCATCATTGAGTAGTAGCAGAAAACATAATACAAATCATGTCACGAACTGAAAGCTCCCTCTGTGCAAGCCATACTCGTATGTCCTAATGAAAGCTGCGCTATGAAAATGTTTTCCCAAAAGTATATTATCCAGAACATCGAAAATCTCAGTTATATTCACAGAAATAATAGCTCAAAAAATGGTCAGTTCAAATAATTCAACAACACTTAAAAGATGCTTGTTATATGGAGTTGATAAATTGCCACAATTTCGAAAGGAAAAATCAAATTGTGTTGAAACAAAACTTCGAAACAAAGATGCTATAGCAGATAGGAGTTTCATTTCCGAGAATTATTGCTCTTTGAAGTCGTATTTTTGACTAGAATTCTAGAAAAATAAAAGACATTTGCACTGTATCGAAAATCAAATCTGATCGGCGAGAGTTTTTTTGTAATTTGTTTTATACCTCTCGAACTTTGATTTATGTATCTACAGTTTTATATATATATATAAAGCCAGAAGTAGGATGTGGGGAGACTAGACATCGCCTGTGGCTTGAGGCTACCAACACGATGCCTCTGCTACAGGTTAATGCAGACAGCATTCCCCCGCGATTTGTTTTTGATAAACCCTACTCAATACACACAAACAGTGGAAATGAGACCTCCGATGAAGGAACGGTCAATATTTTCACGGACGGATCAAAGCGAGAAAAAGGAAGAGGCTGTGGAATATATTCGAGACACCTGCGATTTCAACTTAAGTGGACATTGGACAAATGTGCCAACATAGTTCAAACAGAGCTAACGGGCATAACCATAGCCGCGAACGAGATTGCTCGTAGGAACATAACGAGCAAAACCATTAAAATCTACACAGATAGTAGACAATCGTTACTGGCCCTGAATAATCATGAAATAACTTCACAGTCACTATGGGAATGTCATCAAGCACTTGCGGGTGCAGCCCATACAAACCAAATTATGGTGTGCTGGGTTAAAGGCCACTCGAGATGCAATGGCAATAAAAAAGCTGACGAATTGGCTAGAAAAGCAGCCGGCCTGAACATATTCGGTCCTGGCCCTTCCAGCCTACTACCGCTAACAGCAAAGTCACAAATGATGAAAGAGAACACCCATCCAAAATTCAAAATCCTATGGGATGAAACAACCACCTGCAGACTTGCCAGGGAACTTTTAAATTATCCCAATAAAGATGCAGCAATGACTTACCTGGCGATGTCCAGAGGAAAACTACGCAATGTCGTGGGAATTTTAACGGGACACTGCCAACTTCGGAAGCCCTTATTTAATATGGGATTAAGCGACACACCTATCTCCAGAGGCTGTGAACAGAAAGACGAGACGGTACAACATGTTCTCTGTGAATGCGCCGCTGTCTTGTCACTCCGAGAATCCATTCTGGGTGAACGGTGGCCAATTTTAGCCACCTTGAGGTTGTGTTGAGTTAGTTGCTATGATTACGCAGATATAATAAATTTCATGAAAAACTGGCGGCTTGTAAAGGTTAACCATTTTTTTCGAATGGAAACCCCCTTTTTTCTCTACGAGGATCGATAAACTATAGAATTTATAAAAAAAACATTCTGGAATAACACATATGCCTGTAGTGAAGCGTTTTTGCGTGAAAAAATATTTTCTCTGAACTTATGGGTTCATTGAATTTATTATTACCAGTAGGTGGCCAGTTGCTATGGCGACTGACACAAATTCAATTACTTCTATTGAGCTTAATCAAATAGGGGGTTTCCATTTGAAAAAAAATGATTTATCGCTATTTGAATTTAGTCAAGTTCTCAAATTTTTTGTAGAGTTCTTTATGAAGTAACATCAAGTTGAGATCACGTATTGGAAAGCGCAATTTGTTGGCTTCTGTCTGCTGGTATTTTTGTTTTCTTGCCATAGAACGTTCCAAAGTATTGATTTTTCTAGTAAACCCTTATAAGCCGACAGTTTTTCATAAGATTTATTATATCTGCGTAACCATAGCAACTAAATTAACAGATCCTGAATGAAACATGTAGCAAATTGTGCAGAAAGTACCACGGCTATGAGGAAAATATATAGCTCCATTTGAAATAAGAAAGTTGAGAGTGACTTCCGGTATAACCGGAAATACCATTGGGATGACTTCATTTCAGAAAGATAGTTCACTACAGACTATGGCCGTGCGACAAATTTCAAATCTCCAACTTTTAAGGTATCTAAATGCGTGTAATAGACAAGTTATAAAAAAATCACCCTATATATATATATATATATATATATATATATATATATATATATTATATATATATATATATATATATATTATATATATATATATATATATATATAAATATATAATAATATTATATATATAAATATATATATATATATATAAATATATAATAATATTTATATATAAATATATATTATATATATATATATATATATATATATATATGTATATATATATATATATATATATATATATATATATATATAATATATATATTTATATATATATATATATTTATATATATATATATAATATATAATATATATATTTATATAGATATATATATATTATATATATATATATATATATATATATATATATATATTTAAATATATATATATATATATATATATATATATATATATATATATATATATGAATATATATATATATATATATATATATATTATATATTGTATATATATATATATATATATATATATATATATATATATATATATATATATATATATATATATATATCAAACTACATCCGTGGCTTTATCAAAATTTTTAATATGACGAAACGTCAACTTTTCAATAAAATCTAGTTTCACCAAGCCTGTTTTTGCTAATAATTATCAAAAAGTTAAAAGTATCGAAAAGTTATATATATATATATATATATTTATATATATATATATATATATATATATATATATATATATTTATATATATATATATATATATATATATATATATATATATATTTATATATATATATATATATATATATATATATATATATATATATATATATATATATATATATATATATGTTTTCTCCGGTACATTTTGGCATCGCTAGCTGTCCTTATATCAGTAATTGTTCTTGAGCCGGATCAGATCATTCAAGGAATGAAAATGACACAAATTATAGTAGGTACCCAAAAATTGTAAATCTATAATAAGGAAGAAAATAAGTTTTATTACCGAAATTTGAATATCGCAAACTATAGTGAAAACATTTCACTGACATGAACAATGTTATATATTATGTGTGGTTGATGCATTGTGTAGTCAAGAATCTCTTGCAGTCCCAATATCAATTTTACCAATTACCCGTTGAGTTTTTTATTCACCCAGATTTGGTGCCGCCGAGTTCACGTTTTTGAGAAATCACAATAACAAACTATTTTCAGAGAGGCAATTTCAGGTTTTCATGTCGCTAAAATGATTTATACAGTTTTGTTCAAGAGTTATTTTCGGTTCCAAAGGGCAGGTCGATTTGAAAACTTCTCTTTAATTTTCACTAGCTTCAATGATTTAGGTCGGTCGTAAAAAGTACAAAGGCGGTATAAGTGAACGCAATAAAATCGCTCGTAAATAAGTAGCTTGCTCCTGGACGTAGGCGTGAAACTGGGAATATAAAATATTCAGGGTACATGATTACAGTTGTGTCGGTCCTAATAAATACCCTAAACCCGGTACTGTGCGTCGCCTGATCTTGTACGATAGATCACTTAGTGTTTGTGAAAAAGTTGAAGAACCATGAACTTGTTTGTTACAAAAGTTTCAGCAATGGTCCTATGGTCCTAGAGCAGATACATGGATAGATCACAGCATTTTTAAATAAGTTTCAAGAATTTTCTCGAGTCCGTTTGTACTATCAAATATCCCAGAACAACAAAAATATCATACAACTAGAAAATAAGATAATAAATCCTCATTATTCAGATATAACGTCAGATGGAATTCAAACGAACTCTTGTAATCCACCGGGACGATGCGAAGCAACATCTCAGTGTGAACAAAAACAAGTTCGCGACATTCATTACCACTCTGGATTTTAATAGCATTCCGCATTTTCCGCTCCTTTCACTTGTTTACCTCCATTGTACTCTCTTCATATATCTTCCACTGTATTTATCAGGCACTGGTACAGAACTTGTTGCTTTATTAAAATGATGGAGGAGGTCATAAAGAGAAAACGATGCCGTCGAAATTGCCACTTCAAATGCCTATACTTCACCGGAATCTAATCAAAATAATCTAGTGATGTGTAAAATGAATCATGCGGGAATATATGTGGAAGAATGGAAACTTTCCAAAAGGCACAATAAACACGGCACAAAGGAAATGTTACATATCAGTGAAAGCAGAAAAATATAGAAGTTACGAGGGTGGCAAAACCATAAATAAGTATAAACATATCGAAAATATGTGTTTTCTCCTTTGTGGGGCGCCGGAAATGTGTTTTCTTTTATGTGTGATCATTATACTTCCTCCCATGAATAAAACAGAAAAAGGATGGTTGCCGGTTTCGTTATTTCGTATCGACTGAGATGCACTGAATGCACCTACTCAGGTGTTGTTCATTTTTCAGTGAATTGGACAATATCTGAATATTATCGTGCTTGGAGTATTTTTAAGTATCCTGTGTCATCCAAACGCTATTGTTGTGGAAGGGAAATGTGATGATAACGAAATAGATTTATTGAACAGATGATAATGCAGTGAGTGTGTTCTAGAGAATATTTCTATTTCCAGAAGAAAACTGAGTGAAATATTATTTTTAACAAAATTTATTGAAGGAATTGCGCGAAATAAATTTCGAAATTAGAAATTACTTCTTGTTTAATTAATATAGATAATTTCAATGAATGGGTACCCTACAATCAGCTAGTTGTTGAAACCTATAAGTTAGCAAATCGAACATATATTCTTATTCAAATTGTACTATGAATGTAGACTTTTTACTTATCGATCTCACTATCATAATTTTTTCCTATAGACCAAGTAGGCAGATTGAGGCCACGTATCTGAATTATTTTCCTTCTAATTCTCCTGAAGATGGCTTCGCAAAAGGAGTCGAAACGTCGAGATTTTTCAAATCTTTTACGCGGTTACCCGAAAACATCGTCCCCTCTGTGACCTCACTTTTCTGAAATCATGTCGTGACCATCGTGTCATTCCCAAATTTCTACAGCTCGAACATCATACAAAATCCCCCTCCATAACCCGAATTCTCAATAGAACAAGTTTTGCCCTCCTTAGAGATTCCATTCACACTACCAGACGCAACCTAAATCACACTAACGAACTACTTCTCAAAACTTTTCATCACCTTCACTCTTTCCACATCCATCCAATCCTATGGGATACTTTTGATCGCCTATCCAACTCCAAGGCACAACATCTTTCCGACCAAAAAACCCAGAAAAATAAACTAGCCAAACTCATCAATTCCCAAAAACCACAAAAATCATCTTCATCTTATACCTCCTCCATTGTTCATAATTATTCTGACACCCCAATTTCCGAGATCGCAACAAAAGCACTCTCGAAAGGTTTCAACTATTCCATCACACCTAAATCCATCCCCATAGAAACAAACATCTCCCAAACAGAAGAAGCAATTTCCCATCTTCCAACAGATCAAGCAGAAACTGCCAGGCATGACATCGCCAAAATTCTTCGTACAAGTCGGCCACCCCGTCCCAACCACAAAATCTCGTATCAACCAATCGGATCAACCAATCGAATCTGCCATTCATAGAACTCCTCAAAAGTATTGATATTACCCCAACTGATCTCCATGTTAGTTTTGATATTGTCTCATTATTTACAAATATCCCCATCAAAGAAACACTTTCCATCCTAGACACGAAACATAAAATATCCCCAGACAACCTATCCCTGATCAAACACTGCATGGCCAACACTTACTTTATCTTTCAGGGCAATTTCTACAGACAAGTTAAGGGAGCCCCAATGGGATCCCCTCTCTCCCCCGTCATAGCCAACATTTTCATGGAACATTCCGAAACCCAAGCTCTCTCGTCATTCGACCTTAAACCATCATGCTGGCTACGTTATGTAGACGACGTCTTTGCGATCTGGCCCCATGGCAGAGACTCATTGCTCCACTTCTTGAATCATTTGAATGGCATACATCCAAGTATCCAATTCACAATGGAAGTGGAAAACGATGGGTCTCTACCATTCCTCGATGTCATGGTCAAAAAACTTCCATCCCAAGGCTTCTCCTATTCAGTTTATCGTAAACCCACCCATACAAACCGTTATCTGAACGCCCAGTCTCACCACCATCCATCTCAACTTAACTCTGTAGTTAATACCCTAATCTACCGCTCCATTCGACTATCTGACGACGAACACCGTGAATGAGAACTCAATACTCTAAAAAATATATTATTACAGAACGGTTACAACACATATCAAATCAACAAGAACACACAAACATCACCCCACCTCTACCAACTTACAATCGCACTGACCAAGAATCTACACCTAAATTATTCCTTCCTTACATCAAAGGAGTAACAGATAAGATCCCGAGATCTCTCAAAAACACAAACGTCAAAACAATATTCACCACCCAACAAAAACTGTCCCATCTGGTCAGATCCGTCAAGGATAAAATTCCTATCGAAAATCACGGTGTTTATGAGATTCCCTGTTCCAATTGTCCTCGTTCTTATATAGGACAAACGAACCGACGAATTCAGGTCCGTGCCAAGGAACATTCACACTCAGATATCACCAACGCCCTTTCCCAACATCACACCCAAACAGGCCACATTATCGATTCCCCCAATACGAGAACTATTGCTCCCGTCCGATCTTTCAAATCCCGAATTTTTCGTGAAGCTATAGAAATAGAAAAACGTCCAAATTGTTTGAACACCAGAGATGACAGTCACAGACTCCCATCAGCATGGAAACCACTTCTCAGTGGTCGCCATATCACACCCAATCAGAGTGCATCCCGCACTGATTCCGTGCGTGAATACCCCATTGACGTCAATACTACGTCAATAACTACGTCAATGGAGTACCCGCCCCCCTCGCCTATAAATACGGCCACACGACGATCGGCCCGTCAGTTGACTCTGAAGAGAAGGCAGGTTGAGAATTGAGAGTGGACAGGGAGCAGTACGGATGGTGGGGGAGTCAGGTTGTGATCACGCAATCGTATTGATTCCGATTCCTCCTAATTCGATTCGTGGAGTAGGCAGATTGAGGCCACGAATCTGAATTAATTTCCTTCTAATTCTCCTGAAGGTGGCTTCGCAAAAGGAGCCGAAACGTCGAGATTTTTCACATCTTTTACGCGGTTCATTCCGAGAACCAAGTTTTTCATATATTTATATATATATATAAATATATATATATATATATATATATATATATATATAAATATATATATATATATATATATATATATATATATATATATATATATATATATACTCAAATTAATAAATGTCAAAGAAATTTCAATTACGAATATCGTAGTGAAACGTCAACTTTAAAATCGAGTTTTTTAAGATTCAACTAGCCTGTTATTGCTAATAATTATCAAGAGATTATATATATATATATATATATATATATATATATATATATATATATATATATATATATATTGTTACATAAAAACTATATAAAAATTGACAAGACGGAAGATCTTTTGAATCTCTTAATCGACAATGCTTCATCTGTACTTAAAATAGTTGGTAACTCCTAATCCACCTAAGAAGGCCTCTATTTTCTGTAATTTCAGTTATTACGATGAGGATTGGCATATATCTGAAACGACTTAATGTATTGATTGAAATACACTTGTATATCCAGTATTTTCATAAATAAACTACATAAAAAATAACTTCTTTGTCTATTCGTGAATATTTGGCATTAGATATAATGTAGCAGTATTTTCTGAGCAATATGATGAAACACTTACTGTATCAAAATTTTTCTGAAAAGCTTTTGTCGATGGTTTTCTTCATCACTTCCATTCGAATGCTATAGTCTCCAGTTCGTTAATAGATTATAATAAATTATAAAATAATTTTTTTTTTAAATTTATTAAATTCAATGGAACACTTAAAAACAATGTATATTTTTTGGAATTAATGAAATTTCGAAGTTTTTTTTTTATGTAGACATAACTCCAGAAAGACTGCTCATATTCATTATACTCGTTCACTTCAGATTTATTGCCCATAAATTGGAATATATCTAAAGAAAATCAGCAATTGACCTAAAATTATAGAAGCTCCAATAAAACATTAGAATAGCAAACTCCCAATTCAATCAAAATTCTTATTATAGGTCATTATAGGTATCTACATCAATTTATTCTACGAAGAAGTGCATAAAATAAGTTATGAAAATGTCCTCATTTTCAGAGTGTTTCAATGGTCATTACTTTTAGAAAGATAATAATTTTTTATCGTTACTCATCTAGTTGAAATGATGGCATAAAGTCTCTTGCCATTATCATTTTTTATTAGTAATCAAAGCGATATGATTGGATGAAAATTGGCAATAGAAACTCAACTTCTCAGTTAATTAACCAGACAATAACTTTGTGAGCTTCTATTATTAATTGATTTTTTTCCAGCTTAGTCGCATATTGTTCTGTATCGATAGTCAGCAGAGAGATGGGAGAGTGGTTCTTATATCCGTTATATGTATATATATATATATATATATATATATATATATTTATATCTATCTATATATATATATATATATATTTATATATATATATATATATATATATATATATATATATATAAAATATAACTTTGATATGTATCTTTTTTTTGTATATTTCAAAATAATTTTGGAACATGCTCCTCATGAACCCACATATGACAGTGCTTAATTGGAAAAAATAAATGAAAACACCGAGGCGAATGTGGTGGGTCTCCCTGTATATATATATATATATATATATATATATATATATATATATATATATATATATATATATATATATATATATATAGATATATATATACAGGAAGACCCACCACATTCGCCTCGGTGTTTCATTTATTTTTTCCAATTTAGCACTGTCAAATGTGGGTCCATGAGGAGCATGTTCCAAAATTATTTTGAAATATACAAGGTGACCCAAAAAAAAGATACATATCAAAGTTATATTTTTTCTTATAGAACACCCTATATTTTTTTATATTTTTAGATAGTATAGACCAAATAAAGGTAAGTTACTGTTATATTGCCTATATCAAAACTAACCGTTGCAGCTGAAATTTTGAGAAATTAAAAAATACGGACCATAATTTAAAAATTGTTCACACCTTGTAACATGTAACCAGCTGCTTTTAGTTGAATTCACTGCTCAGATGAAAGGTTAAAGTTAACTACCACAAAAAATTTTTCTTTCAATATTGTACAGAAAGGTGAAAAAAATTGCATCGAAGTTTAGGCACATTTTTTATTGAATAACTTCTTAAAGTTAAATAGAACATCCTGTATTTAATGACATATTTTGACGCAGAATAAGATTCCCTTCAAAAATATATCAGGGTTCCCTGTACCTATCTCTTATGGTTTTCACGCAAAAGACGTTTTCATATTCTACTTATGAGTAGGTAATTTCTTTATCTTAAAAATGGAACATCCTGTATTTTAATTAAAAAGCATTTTTGAAATCTTTTCATTACGGAACACGTAGATTCGCTAAATGCACGAGTTTACATTTTTGCAAATACAGAGTATCTCAAGCAAAGTGCAGGTACAAGTATAAACTCAAATTTATTGCAATTCCTGAACTTTTGAAACATTCTTGAATATGAAGGATCACCTTTCTCAGTTATTGAAACGAAATATGTTAAATTGCCCTGTTTTTTAGCAAATGTATTAGACTTTATGATGAAATCCCAAAATAATATTATTATTATTGGGTCAATGAAAATTACATTTCAATATTACCAAAGTTACGATGTCTTATATCTATCCTACTATTTTTTTCATTAACGTCATCAGACTTTGGCCTAGATGACGTTAGTTTTTGTTTTGAAAAAACAAATATTTGACAGGTAAACAACTTATAATTAGTATTTTCTTGAAAGATTGTTACATTTTAATTAGTTTAAATGAGAATTTACCCTCGGCAATAACGAATTGATATGAATTTGATCAACGGATGTGGATGCAGCTAGATGGTTCACCTGCGTACTATGATAGACGTGCTAAAAACGAGTTAGATCGACAACATCCAAATAGATAGAAAGGACGAAGACGTCCACATAACAGGCCAGCGAGGTCTCCGGAACTAATAAATCCCGACTTTTTTTATGGGGATATATCAAAAATATTGTTAACAATACACAGCCAACGACACCTCAGGATATGAAAGTACGAATTAGAACAGCGTTTGGTTCCATACCGCAAAACATGTTATCAGAGTTCAGCACTCATTTCAAGAAAGAGTTCATTTGCATCTAGAATAATGGGCACCTCATTGAGCATTTGTTAGAATGATAATTCTTTTACCATTAACCTTTGTTATTTTTTCAATAAAATGAGTTCAAAAATGTTTTTAGCTTTGCATTACAATACAGGATGTTCCAGTTTTGAAATGAAGAAATTACTCATAAGTAGAATATAAATACGTCTTTTGCGTAAAAATAATGAGGGATAGGTATAGGGAACCATGATATAGTTTTAAAGGGAATCTTATTCTGCGTTAAAATATGCCATTAAATACAGGATGTTCCATTTAACTTTACGAAGTTATTCAATAAAAAATGTGCCCAAGATTTGATGAAATTTTTTTCATCACTCTGTATAATATTGAAATAAAACTTTTATGTGGTAGTTAACTCTAGCCTTTCAGCTAATGAGTAAATTCAGCTACAAGCAGAACGTTACATGTTACAGGGTGTAAACAACTTTCGAATAATGGTACGTATTTTTTAATTTCTCGATATTTCTCCGAAACGGTTAGTTCTAGGCATGAGAAACATAGCAGTAACTTACATTTATTTGGTCTATAGTATCTAAAAATGTAAAAAAATAAAGGGTGTTCCATGAAAAAAATATAACTTCGATATGTAACTTTTTTTTGGATCACCCTGTATATTTCAAAATATTTTTTATATGTGCTCCTCATTAACCGACATATGACTGTGCTAATTTTTTTTCTTCACTCTCTTCATTTCTCATAGAAACACCGAGGCGATATATATATATATATATATATATATATATATATATATATATATATATATATATATATATATATATATATATATATATATATATATATATATATATATATATATATATATATATATATATACAGGGTGATTCATTAATATGTGTAAATATTTTAACAGGAAAATTTTGAGCTCAAAATATGAAGATCTAACCCAATTTGCTTATACAAAATATTTCTCCTTACTGATTTACAGGGTGTTTTATTTAGATTATTGAAAATGAAATATGTTCATTACTCGAATGCTGCTTGATATTTCTTTATGATATTTGGCAGTAAGTTAAAGTATTCTGGGACACATCAAATAATAGTAAAGAAGACTTTCTCGCTATCACCAGTGGCGTACGGCAGGGGCACGGGAAGAGTTCTCGTTTCCTAAATTCTACGCCACTGGCAGAATTGTCATTTAAGTATAATTTTTCGATTCTCCAATATTTTTTTTGTAAATAAGGCACTTCTGTTTCGTAACGCTAGAGCCATTATTTTTCGAGATATTTAACGTTGAACATATAGCTGCACAATTCTTTTGATTTTTATGTAAGAGTCATGTCGGTGTTTTTTGTCATACGATTGGATATATTACTTAAAATAATCATTATTAGGTATTTTGTTTCAATTCATAATATTAACAAAGAATTTAAAGCAGAACAACTACAAAAATATCCAGCGCTACATAAGAAAGTTAAAATAAATACTTAATTATCAAGATCTTGTTTACAATTTTTGGAAGAATATTTATGAACAAAACTTGAAAACAATTTACAACAAATGTTCAATGTGATCTCCGTTAACCTCAATGAGATTATCCATTCTTTCGCTAAACGATCTTCTAACTTTAAAAAATATGTTTGGCTGATTCGCAATAAAATTAGCGGAATTTACAATTTGCTGCCATAGTTCCTGCCAAGTATTTATCGTTTGGGATATTTTTTTAGTTGTTCTGTTTTAAATTGTTTGTTAATATTATTATAAATTGAAAAAAAAACTTTATAATGTTTATTTTACGTAATACATGCAATCGTATGACAAAAAAACACCGACAGACTCGTACATAAAAATTAAAAGAATTGTGCAGCCATATGTTCAACGTTAAATATCTCGAAAAATAGTGGCTCTAGCGTTACGAATCAAGAGTGCCTTATTTACAGAGAAAATATTGGAGAATCGAAAAATTATACTAAAATGACAATTCTGCCAGTGGCGTAGAATTTAGGAAACAAGAACTCTTCTCGTGCCCCTGCCGTACGCCACTGGTGATAGCGAGAAAGTCTTCTTTACTATTATTTGATGTGTCCCAGAATACTCTAACTTACTGCCAAATATCATAAAGAAATATAGAGCAGCATTCAAGTAATGAACAAAATTCATTTTTAATAATCTAAATAAAACACTGTAAATCAGTAAGGAGAAATATTTTGTATGAGCAAATTGGGTTAAATCTTCATAATTTGAGCTCAAAATTTTCCCTTTAAAATATTTACACTTATTAATGAATCACCCTGTATATATATATATATATATATATATATATATATATATATATATATATATATATATATATATATATATATATATATATATATATATATATATATATATATATATATATATATGTATATGACAATTATACATACACGTCAGTCAGAAAACTCAAAATGCAATGGCGAATAACAGCCATGTTGAATAATTTCCACAAATCAGTTTGAAATTAAATAGGTTCTTCTACACTTGTTCAAAGAAGAAAATCAAAGAAATTAAAAATTTAAAAAAACATGAGGGAGATGACAATAACTTTCACGAAAAAAAACCTCAATTTCTGGTATGTTTCTTTCTTGCTTGTTTCCGAATCAATATTATTGTAATTGGCTTGTAGATCCCTGAGGAGGAAATAAATTATTTCGAAAGCTTGGATAGAAAAAGAGTACACTAACGTGTTTTTCAAATTTGCCGCATCCCCACTAATAGCAATAGATATATATATATATATATATATATATATATATATATATATATATATATATATATATATATATATATATATATATATATACGAGGTGTGGCTAGAAAAACACCGAACTAGCACAGGTGAAACAATAAAACGAATGCAATAAGGCTGAAAGTCGCCTGGCCTGTCACGTGACTCTTGCTCCGCCTACTGCTCGAATTTTATCTGCCTCCTGCACTCACTCTGCCCGTGGCGTCTGTTCTAAGTAGTTGACGTTTTGTCTGTGCGTCGGTAAATTGTTGAGTGTACAGAAAGAACAGCAAACTTGGAAAATCTGCAAGTGAAACGTTTGTAATGTTGCAACAAGTGTACGGCGATGATTGTTTATCGCGAACACAAGTGTTTGAGGGGTTTAAACGATTTAAAGATGGCCGCGAAGACACAAGTGATGACGCTCGCACTGGCAGACCATTGTCAGCAAAAACTGATGCAAACATTGAAAAAATCGGTAAACTTGTTCGAGAAGATCGCCGTTTAACAATCAGAGCAATGTCTGAGTTGGCAGGAATTGACAAGGAAAGTGTTAGGCAGATTCTTCATGAAAGTTTCAACATGCACAAAGTGTGTGCAAAAATGGATCCAAAGTGTCTCACAATTGAACAGAAGGAACGCCGAAGAATGATTTGTTCTGACATCCTAGGAAACATTGAACGTGATCCCACCTTTTTACAAAATGTTATTACTTGTGATGAATCGTGGTTTTTTACTTACGATTCCGAAACCAAACGCCAATCGATGCATTGGAAATCTCCTGATTCTCCACGACGAAAAGAAGCACGAATGTCAAAATCGAAATTCAAGGCAATGATGATTGTTTTTTTTGATGTCAAAGGAATTTACACATTGATTGGGTACCAGAGGGACAAACAGTGAATCAGCATTACTACATTAGCGTCCTGACTACCCTACGTGAGCGAGTACGGAGAAAACGGAACGATTTGTGGAAAAAAAGACATGGATCCTGCACCAAGACAATGCCCCAGCTCACAATGCGTTGTTAGTGAAGACGTTTTTAGCCAATCACAACATTCCCATCTTAGACCATCCACCCTACTCACCTGATTTGGCCCCCTGTGATTTTTTTCTTTTCCCTAAAGTCAAGTCAGCTTCGAAAGGAACTAGATTTGAGAGTGTTGGAGCAGTAAAAGAAAAAGCGACGGAAGTAATGTATGGACTAACCGAAAATGATCTGCAGCATTGCTATGAACAGTGAAAAATTCGTATGGAGCGGTGTGTAGACCGAGGAGGAGAGTACATTGAAGGAGATAACATCAAATTGTAAATAATGGAAAATAAAATTTTTTTATAGCATCAGTTCGGTTTTTTTCTAGCCACACCTCGTGTATATATATATATATATATATATATATATATATATATATATATATATATATATATATATATATATATATATTTATATATATTGATATATATATATATATATATATATATATATATATATATATATATATATATATATATATATATATATATATATATATATATATATATATATATATGTATATATTGGTACATATTGGCATTTCCAGCGGGACCCATCAAATCCAATGTGCGCTGAAGTTTGGTATCAGGGATTATTTTCGAGGCAGAACGAAACTATCAAAATTAGGGTAAATTTCTCCAACCGCCAGCAATTTCGAGTAGATATTTCTTGATCCTTTATATACCAATATATTTTTTTTTCGTTATGAGACATATTAGCATCTCAAGCGGCTACCTTTCAACCAAGTTAGGTGAAATTTCGTATCAGAGGTTATTTTCGAATTAAATCGAAACTATAAAAATTTAGATTTAACCGCCGCCATTTGAATTTTCGTGGTTTGTCTCAACTCCACAACTTCTGCGGATACAGGGTTGAAACTTGTTACGTGGATTGATTTCATGTAGAATTATGATGATTTTTTGTGGATTTTCAACTCTTTTCCTTAACCGCGATGCACTTTGTGGAGACTATTTCGTTTGAATCGCATCTCGACCTGCTTCGCTATCAGTACGCGATTTGCTACATGAATTAAATATTTTTTTCAAGAAAATAAAAAATTTTTAAATTTAATTATGGTTTGCCATCAAAGCGTCGTTCTTCATAACACATCTCGACACAATGGCCCGTTCGGATCGCATCTCGAAACGATGCACTTCACGACAAATACACGACCTTAGTGAACCTCAGGAAATCTGCTACTCATGCATTTTTTTCTGTTGTAATAACTTCAGCTACCTTCAAGCAAATATAGAAATGTATCTGGAGTAACGCCAAGTGATATTTCGTCGGTAAAACTGCGTGGTTTAAGTCATGTCCTCTCCAGGAGAACGATATGAATTTATTAAACATCTTTCTCGCATGAGAAGTCGCTGCAGACGACATACTGAATAAACGAGAAACGGAATAGAGAAAAATATTAAAAACTGCAGATTGCTATCAGAAAAAGTGTAATTTTCAGCTTTGATGCTAGCCGAGCACGAACCTACTTATATCCAATTCTGCGCTCAGATGGTTTTTGTGTCATGAAACTGTTCAAACATGGAGAAATGTTCCGTAGAGATATAATCTCGATTTCTCAGAACATTCGGAGAAAAAAAATGACAGCAGAAGATGCAAATATAGATGGGAGTATCAAAAGCTTTAGTGCGATGAGAACTTCGAGAATAAAACTTGCTGTTTACCACGTAATCTGTAATGTTCTTCATTCGTACTAGCCTGAAGCGCAACCTGAAACTCCGAGTCGTGCTTTATATATATATATATATATATATATATATATATATATATATATATATATATATATATATATATATATATATATATATATATATATATATATATATATATATATATATAGGGTGTTTCATATTGATGTACAAATATTTCAGAGGGTGATTTCCTGGATGATTTCAAGAAAAAAACTTCATATGAACGTATGTCCTGAACGTCATAATTTTCGAGCTACAGGGTGTTAAAGTTTTAACAAAAAAAAATTCAGATTATTTTTTTTGTGTGTATTCTCAGAAAAACCTTTCCACCTGGACATAGTAGCATCCGTGAAAACACTTTCAAAGGTAAAGCTTACTAAAATCACTGAAATTGAGGAAACGTGGCTACAAGAGATCAATGAACATATTATTATGATATCCATAATTGAAGGGAAGAAATTTTGATCCCAACTTTTTAGACGGTACGCAGTGTACTCCACTGCTTTTTCTTGAAATAAAAGATACTCTTGCTAATATATTTTTTCTTAGGAAGCTGTTTTATTAATTATGTAATATTAAACAAATACTAAACTTTTAAACTGAGACAACAAGGAACTAGGTACTAAAAGATTAAATAATAATGATAGGAATGACATTTCTTATTAACACAATTGTACACTGGTATTTATTTTAACATTGCTTATTCATGAGCTGAGATTGTTTATAAACTTCTGAACCATGTCAATAATAACAAACTAACGTATACTATGTGTATGACAAAAACTATAGCTAAAAAAATTGTTGGAAGGCCCCCCTCACTTCGCTCTCTTAACTCTTCCACGGTGTGAATAGGAGTTTTATACACGAGGTTTCTTACATGGCCCCACAAAAAGAAATCTAAACTATTCAGATCGGGTTACCTTGCCGGCCATTCTTGGGCTATTAGGTAGAACACGATAAGGGTATCTTGCCTGATAAATTCTTCTCGCTCTTAAGGTATTACCATTAGCTAGACCGTATACGAAAAGCATCGACGCCATTTCGGCATTTGTGTAATTTACCATAATTAAAGCAAACTGACAAAGAGTTAAAGTTAGATCAATAAGCTTTCACCACATTGAAAATACAGTTATTTTCTTCCAGTAACATTTAAATGACATTAGATTTTATTAAAACGTCACTCATTTGAAACATAGACTACTACGCTAATTTGAAAATTAATCTGTTTCACTGGAAATCGATTCGTTTTCGATTCCTTTGAATTTATGAATGCAAACAATCTCTCAATTCCACGCTCTCGTGTTTTAATACAAAAAGAGAGACAACTTTCCCTATAAACTTTGTCTCAATCGAGCAAAACGCGCATAATTGCATCGTATCAGAAATTAGCAATATCGGCATATAAGAAAATTATTTTTATTTTTTTAAACAAAAACCGTGCCTCAGACCAAAAAAAACAAGGGACCAAAATTGTTAAAAAAGCAAATTCAAAATTAGTTTTTAACTTAAAATCAAAGAGTGGCGTACCACTTTTTTTGTTAAAAATGTTGAAGTCATGTCCCGCACGAACGCCACTGGTGGAAATAAAAAAAAAGTTTATTCATCAGAAAGTACCATTTGGTACATGGACACAATGTATCAAGTTTCATAGGGAAAACTAAAACGGTACTACAGTTATTACGAAAAGAATTTTTTTTTAATTAAAAATTTAACACTCTGTAGCTCGGAAATTATGATGTTCAGGACATACGTTCATATGAAGTTTTTTTCCTGAAATTATCCAGGAAATCACCTCTGAAATATTTGTACATCAATATGAAACACCCTGTATATATATACATAAATATATATATATATATATATATATATATATATATATATATATATATATATATATATATATATATATATATATATATATATATGTATATTGAAAATAAATATTCATTTCCGCTATACTCTATTATGAAAGTTAATAATACCTTGCGAAGTATATTTCAAAAATTTATAATAAGTCAAATACACCCTACAGTTTCATGAAACTCGACGACATGAAATTCCCATTCATCCTTCAAGGGAAAATGATAGAAAATTTCACATCCTTGCCACACACGTTGAAAACACTAGCAGTCGGTATCGCTCTTCAACGAGCTCATCAGTAGTTTCCCGTCCATCCACCGAATGGACGCAATTAGAAAGATGGTCCACGCCGCACTCCTTATCAGGAAAGTAGATTTGTAAAACTATAGAAAATTTGAATCATTTTCAAATTTCATAAAAGGGTAAAGAAGGCTTCACAACCTCATAACTGCCCATAAAGAATATTTAGCTAGAAAAAACATGTACCCCCAAAAAAAATTACATTAAATCTACATAACCACCTCCTAGTTTCTATGAAGAGCACTAAGGACATGCAAATAAATTACTGCGCCATACATCGAGAACAGATATGTATCTCACTTCAGGTAAAATAGAAACGCCAATGGCCGAAAACTCGAAAACCATATATACAAAGTTCTGCATTGTGTTACATCCTTTAATATTTCACTACCCATGCAAGCAACGCTGCTAGGAGTGTCCAGATTCTTTCCAAATAAATAAAATAATGGAAAGAGTCTGAGAATTTATACCAGCGTTGGTTGCATTCATGGTGAAACATCAAATGATGTGACACGTTTCAAAACTTCGCATATATGTGTCCACCCATGAAGAGCCATTAGTTTTCAGCTAATTGAAGGTAAAGATTCAGCGTTAATTGATGAAATGTTTTTCTTTTTTCGAAATTGAACTATTTTTTATTCTTAGTGGAAACTCAGGTCGAGAAAATTCAACGGATTATTTTGTTCTGTTTCTACCGTGAACTTGAACTTTTCATGTACTGAATTAAGATACGTCAGGTATAAGTTGATATGTCGGTCTGTCCCATAGAATCCAACTAAGATATCATCCACATAGCGGTACAAATAAAATTATATGTCTTCTTGATAGATCTCATTCTGATATTGTGGTTTCCATGTTGTCCATGAATATGTCTGCTAATATAGGGCTGAGGGGAGAACCCATAGACAGACCTGAATTCTGTAAATATATTTCGTTCCGGAATCTAAAAAAAATCTGTCGCAACATTGAACAATGTTGAGAATTCTGTTTTTATTGCTGAATGTGTTTGTGGTTTTCTAAGATGTTATCAATTAGAGATATGGTGGAAAACATGTTGGATACATCGAAGGACACTAATTTAAAATTTTTATCAAAATCTATTTTGTCTAATTTTTGTATGAGTTCTTTGAGTTTCTCACGCTATAATTTTAGAGAGAAATGAGTACGTCATTTGAAGGCTGTGTTAAGGAATTTTGAAAGTTCACAAGAAGGTGCTTTCGAAAACGAAGCAACTGGTCTAATGGGTAGGCCGTCCTTGTATACTTTAACAAGTCCGAATAAAACGGGAGGTCGTGGGATCTTTTCGGAAGAGGGAAATATCTAATTTGGATAAGATTTCTTCCATTTTTTCAATGTACTCTTCTTACTCTAAACAAACTTAATAGTTTACTTTCTCGATGACATGCCTATAACACCAGGTCGATGAATTTTAATAAACTTACCCATAGATTGAAACTATTTCTCAGGTACTCCTGTTTGAGATATAATAACCAAAAATCAGAAAACACAAAATCAATTGAAAACATTCGAGGAAGCATTATTCAGGTACTTTGTGCATATTGAGCTATACCCGGTGGCGGAGTTTCTCTACTTCTGAGGAGTGTCATGTTGACTTCCTAGTCCATTGCATATTTTAGCTTTTTTGAATATTTTGTATTGAGTTATTGTATAGTTTCGGTGAGTTTTGGATATTCTGTAGTCAAGGTATCTCTTCTTTCAACGTACTTGATGGTGCTTTTTGTTAGATACTTTCAATTCTTTTGGTTGTATATTACCAAATGAAGATTTATTTGAATTACTTTTTGGGTTACATATTATCAAATTTGTATTCACTCAGTATTAATTATTTTTCATAACTTTCCCAATATAAAGAGGACATCTTGAATGATTTTTTTTATATTCGATGGATGCTTCAAGCTGACCATCCACATTCATAAAACTTCAGTGTATAGTGTTTCAATTGCAGAAAAACTTGAAATACGTATTGAATATGGGTGATTCACGATAGATGGCACATTAGACGTTTCTGGTGAACCATACGACGGATCACTTCTCTGCCCAACTAAATTATTTCTGCCACAATTATTGCCACTTCTATTAGAAAGTAGAAGCAACTTTTATTTTTCAAATGGAACACCCTGTATTCAATATTATTTTCAGAATCTCCAACAATTTCCCAATAACTTGTCATGATATTTCCCCTAGGTTACCGTTTTCGAAATAAAAATTATTTTCATTTTTTTCTTCGGAAATCAGGACCTATTAAAACGCTGATATCTTCGAGTTGAGAAATACTATGATTTCGAAATTTGGGTTGGAGTTTGGTGATACTTTGAGGATTCCTACACTTTAGCCTAATCTGCGTTACTTCAATACAGGGTGGTGAAAATAACTTCAAAAACGATGGAACAAAACTATTCAAACGAAGTTCTAATGAATTTGTTTATTATTTTTGGTGAGAGAGACGAATTGTTACAAAGTATTACCTAAACATTTGAAGCTTTGGATCCGAATGAAATCAGATCTGCTACGTCGTAATCAGTCAAAGCCCGCATTTTGAAGTGCTTGAAAGTGAACGGCCAGCGATTTGAACATATTGTGAAACATTCCACATAATTGTTTTCCTTTTTTATGATTATTCATATCAATATTTCCACTATCAAGTCTCTTGGTGCTCTTTTAAAGTTTATCCATACACGCATTGAAATTGTTCTGAATTCGTATAAATTTCTTAAAGTTTATTGGCGGTAGATTCGGATACATTTTATTCAACTTTTACATGTTCTGCTGATAATTTTATCAAACTGTCCAAAAATAATAATCGAATTTATAAGAACTTCGTTTGAATAGTTTTATCCCATCGTTTTTTGAGCAACTTCAGAGATGTTAAAAATATCGATACTATTAGTAGATTGTCACAACGTTACTGTCAAATAGTGATCATGACATGCTTACCAAATACCTAATAGGGACACCATGTAAAAGGAACATTTTCACAAATAGATGCTCGTGAGTCCGAAACCTGACTAGTTAGATATAGGTATGATATACATAGATAAAAAGCAAATTCCAGCAGCTTTCCAAATTTTCAATAATATACAGAGCATTCCATCTGAAATAATCAACTTTCAGTCACTTTTTCAAGCAAACAAAATAACTGCATTTTTTCACCATCCTGTATTGAAGTAAAGCAGATTAGACTGAAGTGTAGGAAGCCCACAAGTATCAACAAACTCCAACCCAAATTTCGATATCATAGTATTTCTCAATTGGAAGATATAAGCGTCTGAGAGGTCTTGATTTCCGAAGAAAAATAATGAAAATAATTTTTATTTCGAAAACGGTAACCTATAGGCGAAGGGAATTATTATGAAAAGTTATTGCGAGATTGTTGGTAATTCTAAAAATAATTTTATATACAGGGTATTCCATTTGACAAATCAAAGTTGCCACATTACCAAAAATATTTAAGTCGGGTAGAGAATGTCCGACTTTGCCCTCTATTGAATTTTCAAAGTGATCCGTCGTATGGTTCGTCAGAAACGTCTAATGTGCCATCCACAGTGAATCACCCTGTATACACAATAAGTGTGTTCTATCATTTCTGTAATTATAGTATATTTCTTTCTCATTTTCAATAATGAACTCATTTCTTGTTATTTACAATATAATTTTTCTTGAATCTGCTAAAATCGGTGGTATTTTAACGCATCGAGGATGAAAGAATTCACTGCACGCAATCATTATTATATATTTTCAGTGGGAGGCAGATAATCATCTACTTTCAGAAATACCTGAGAGTTGGACTATGGAAGAGGCAGCTTTCTCTGGTTTTATTAAAACAATGGTTAATAAAAATAGTTTACACATTTATTAAAGAAAATAACGCATGATGCACGTTTCGATGGAACTTCAAGTTCTTCAGATGCTAATGGCAAACTAACTATGTTTCTCTGTTATATCGAAAACAAGAAATAAAGAAATGACAGAATGTGTAGAAGGGGTAAATAGCAAGATGGTTACAAATAATTATTATAATAGAAAAAACCTATTCTGAACTGCTAATCAAGTAGTTCGGTAATTTTGAAAAGATTAAGAAGGGGGCTTGAAGTATGATCGATTTGGCTATTCAATAGGAGATCGGAATGCTTATATTTATTTATCTGTAATGATTCTAAAAAATTGAATTTAATTCCCTTACTCTCAGTATTTAATATTTTAAAATCGAAATTGAATGTGTGATTTTCTTGGATTAAATGGTTTGCATAATGTGAATCCGACTTCTGATTAACAAAGCTACGTTTGTGTTCTGAAATTCTAGTTCGAAAACTTCTGAAAGTTCTACCAATGTAAAACTTATCACAATCACCACAATTAATTTTATAAACTCCTGATTTATTATCTTTATGAACTTTGGATTTATTATTTTTTATATGATTTCCTAAATTATTACCGGTACGATAAGCAATGATAATGTTGTGCTTAGATAAGAGAGATTTAAGTTTTCTATTTGAATTTCCGATGAAAGTGAGGCTGTTATATTTGATATTATTTTTAGTAAGGGGGTACACCTGGCTAATCGCATTTTTGAACAACAAGTGGAATATTTACTAAACGATGTACCATACTATTGAAAGCAGCCATTTTGTGTTGGAATGGATGTAGGGATGTAGGGAAACGCCCGTCATGCGTTATTTCGAGATTGTTGGTAATTCTAAAAATAATTTTATATACAGGGTATTCCATTTGACAAATCAAAGTTGCTACATTACCAAAAATATTTAAGTCGGGTAGAGAATGTCCGACTTTGCCCTCTATTGAATTTTCAAAGTGATCCGTCGTATGGTTCGTCAGAAACGTCTAATGTGCCATCCACAGTGAACCACCCTGTATACACAATAAGTGTGTTCTATCATTTCTGTAATTATAGTATATTTCTTTCTCATTTTCAATAATGAACTGATTTCTTGTTTATTACAATATAATTTTTCTTGAATCTGCTAAAATCGGTGGTATTTTAACGCATCGAGGATGAAAGAATTCACTGCACGCAATCATTATTATATATTTTCAGTGGGAGGCAGATAATCATCTACTTTCAGAAATACCTGAGAGTTGGACTATGGAAGAGGCAGCTTTCTCTGGTTTTATTAAAACAATGGTTAATAAAAATAGTTTACACATTTATTAAAGAAAATAACGCATGATGCACGTTTCGATGGAACTTCAAGTTCTTCAGATGCTAATGGCAAACTAACTATGTTTCTCTGTTATATCGAAAACAAGAAATAAAGAAATGACAGAATGTGTAGAAGGGGTTAATAGCAAGATGGTTACAAATAATTATTATAATAGAAAAAACCTATTCTGAACTGCTAATCAAGTAGTTCGGTAATTTTGAAAAGATTAAGAAGGGGGCTTGAAGTATGATCGATTTGGCTATTCAATAGGAGATCGGAATGCTTATATTTATTTATCTGTAATGATTCTAAAAAATTAAATTTAATTCCCTTACTCTCAGTATTTAATATTTTAAAATCGAAATTGAATGTGTGATTTTCTTGGATTAAATGGTTTGCATAATGTGAATCCGACTTCTGATTAACAAAGCTACGTTTGTGTTCTGAAATTCTAGTTCGAAAACTTCTGAAAGTTCTACCAATGTAAAACTTATCACAATCACCACAATTAATTTTATAAACTCCTGATTTATTATCTTTATGAACTTTGGATTTATTATTTTTTATATGATTTCCTAAATTATTACCGGTACGACAAGCAATATTAATGTTGTGCTTAGATAAGAGAGATCAAGTTTTCTACTTGAATTTCCGATGAAAGTGAGGCTGTTATATTTGATATTATTTTTAGTAAGGGGGTACACCTGGCTAATCCATTTTTGAACAACAAGTGGAATATTTACTAAACGATGTACCATACTATTGAAAGCAGCAATTTTGTGTTGGAATGAATGTAGGGATGTAGGGAAACGCGCGTTATGCGTTATTTCTTTTGATAAATGTTTTTGATAACTGTTATTATTAACCATTGTTTTAATATGTTCTATAATTTACACCAAGTATCGGCCAAATCAATCCAAAATTTCTTTGGTTCTTGAAACTGTATATTATGCTTTGTTTGAGGTGGATAATTTGGTCGATTCTATTTATTTGGTTAGTAATACCTTAATAGTTACCTGTAATGAACTAAATATTAATCAAATAACCTATAATTAGTCGTATTCTCTCTGAAAATAATAGACTATTCAAACGTATCAAAAGTCAACAATCTGGTTCAATATTTTCTTTAACGGTTTTAAATCCATTTTTCCAATCATCGCTATATTACGTAGATATTCACTGCTTTTTCGTGTTTTTTGAGAATTTGCTCAACTCCACAGCTTGATTGAGTTAGAGGAATGAAATTCGGTACGTGAATTGAGTGTTGAAATACGATTCTTCTTGAGTTTCAACTCTTCACTCAACGGCGATGCAATTCGCGGAGAAATACCATTGTTTTCTAATTTTTATTTGAGTTTGCTATTAAAGCGTACTTTTTGAAACAATAATTTATTCATTTCGAGTTATATCTCGACGTGATACAATAATTCGCTCGAAAAATACGACATAGGTACGACCTTGATTCTGAAATTCCTGGTATTACTGTTTGGTTTCTTATTTGGAATTACTTAAAAAATGCAATGTCTTCATGATCTTAAGATCAGATTACAGATATCTCATTTCGATAGATAGTTGGTATCTCACCTGAATTCATTTAACATATCTATGAATTTATTTTTTGTTGCCCAATATAAGTGTTTTTGCCCAACGATAAATCTACTCTAGAGACAATAATTTTCACACAAAAATATGTCTATGATGGAACAATAATTTTCACACAAAAATAAGTCTATGATGGAACAATAATTTTCACACAAAAACAAGTTTATGATGGAACAATAATTTTCACACAAAAATAAGTCTATGATGGAACATTAATTTTTGTACAAGTATGAAACGTGAGAACAAATAACTGTAAAGACAATAGCCACAGACGGAGCTAATTGATTCCATCTTCAAATACTGCTTCTTAACTAAATTAATATTTCCCTGCTCAACCTGGGTCGAGAAATTGTTCGTTTTTTCCTCGTTACTCACGAACTGACTTATGATAAGAAATAATCAATCAAGCGAATCAAAATGTATCCAGTATCTTGAGTTTGGGCACGAACCTAAGGAAACTTTCAACAAAACACAGACAAAATCGTTTAAGCGTGAGTTTCCGAAATAATATGTCCATGCATTCTGCGAATGATGTTCCCGTTTCAATATTACGATAAATCAATTATAAGTTACTTCTAGAATGACTCCATAATCTACCTATAAAAGCATTATTGGGCATCGAACGCAATTGAGAGGAAAGATGATCAAATAATTTTCCAGGACCAGTAGTCCATCCAAATTCAGTCGAAAGTTTTGCTTATGCCGTATCATGCACATGGTAGTTCTCACTTGTAACCGCGGGCTGTAAGGCTCCGAACCTGCCTGAAGGCATCCCTACAGTAATCCCCATAGCCGCCACTCTTCGAATGACTACGTTGCAGCCGAAAAATTTGTCCTCAACACGGACAATTATCACAAGTTAATACCCCAAATATCTTAAATGAGAAATAGGCGATCTCTGCACAAGATGTAGCTAAATTACGATGGATAAATATCCATAGCACATAATTCGGATGTTAAAAGTTCGATAGAGACCAGATCAAAGGCGCGTCAACGTAGCGACCGAAAATAACGTATTGTCTCTTTTATTGAAACTCAGCCTAAAAACAATATCCTTAATTGTATCTCCAATCACGCACTAACGATTTTCAATGAACCAAACTCGCGATTTCATCAGAGCCTTTTTCAACATTTCTCTAAGACAAATAAGCTCCCTTCTACAGACAGACCACCAATTGTCATCAGCATATAGCAGCGAGTTAGTCAGGTGCACGTTATCAGGAAAATCATTGAATTACATCAAATTACATCATTAGGCCAAGAACTGATCCCTGAGACACACCCATTGCTATCCGCTCCTTATCTGACTGTTCATCTCCCATCAAGTACTTATTTGAAAGATTGAACGACACGAAAAAAATCGCAGAATCAGAATTCATACAACAAAAAGAAAAAAAATTACGAATATAAATTTCATTTACTTATGCAGTTTCATGTTTCATGAGTTCTCAATTAATTTGACATCTGTATAATATAGCCACGTCACATTTATAGCTTTTCGGGAGTGGTTGGTAGAAAGTAATACGGAATTTCTAGACGGCATAATTTCCAGTTCATATCCCAAGGTCTAATTATACACCCTCTTCGTCATCAAAATTAATATATCATTTCCTTTTCCGCGTTTCAGCGCTAAATGATTAATAAGGTGGCCATTTGATCTTGCGCGAGAAAATGTATGAATATGCAAATTGAAAACGGTGACTAATTCATAGATGATTTATTAGATTTATTTGATCACTTAACGGATCTTCAACCATGGGATGAAGTTTGAAGAGTTCTGAATAGTGGAGGTTACGACAGTGTACTATTTCCTTAAGTTATCATACTATTCGAAAAAATGCATAAAAAAGAGTTCGTTGTCCTAATTTGAGTCATTGAACTGAACTGGAGGTCAACTATGAACTCTACTCTCAGGTTCTTCATCCGATTGAGTTTAACATAACCATCTACAGATTCAGTGAACACAAGAATTCTATAAGTTTTACAAATGCATCCAGTAAACACACCCTTTGAGTTTTATACAGTACCTAAGCAGCTGGACAAAGTAAGTGATATAAAATAAATTGATGATTGAAACTGTATCTTTTTGAATCACATACATATCTCAAGAATAGTGCTGGGCGATGTTTTGAAACATAGATGTTTTGTTATAGATGTTCGATATTTTAACATCGATGTTAGAGATCACAAACATCGATATCGACATGGATGTTTAAGATCAAAAGCATAAAATACAGAAATTGTACATAATATTAAACATCCTATAATGAAACGCAGTGGAACTCTAACGTTAACTATCCTCTATTTTTTTTAAATTTTGAATTGATGAGTTCGATACTTGATTAAAATCCATAAGAATATCATCAGAGAAACAACGTTTTTACTATATTTGAATCGATGATGACGCGACATTCCCTCCGCCAAATATTTTCAATATTTGAAATAGTTTGTACAAGTTTTCTCTGAAGAGTTACCCATTGTTTTACCTACTATTGAATTTTTTTCAGGTTCTTAAATTAGGGTAAATTGAGATACCAAGTATTCAGTTATATCTGATGAAGCTGCCGTGTGGTGCAACGCCACGTCATAAATTCAATTATTAATCCTTAAAATCGAACATGAGTTGATTTAATATTACTACTGTTTTCATTTTGAAGCCTATGTACAACAGCACAATGCCATGTGACATTATGTATATATGCATATATATATATATATATATATATATATATATATATATATATATATATATATATATATATATATATATATATATATATATATATATATATATATATATATATATATATATATATATATATATATATATATATATATATATATATATATATAAATTATTAATTATAGCTGGGTATTCGGCAAGGAGTCAAGATCTAAACAACCAAATTTGTTTCGGTAGACGTTTCTAATCTTTATTGAGTCTTCCTCAGGACACCTACAATTTTAAGAAAATGACAAAGAATGTAACACTGAAACAGTGCGTCTCATAGATGAAAACAACAAAATTACATGTGAACAACAGTTTCTTTGAACTGCAGTGCCATGAGCTGTTATTTACAAGTTCAAAAAAACTGTTGTTTGAATGTAATCTTATTGGTTTTATTTATAAGACGCACTGTTTCAGTGTTACATTCTTTGTAATTCTTTTAAAATTGTAGATGTCCTGAGGAAGACTCAATAAAGAGTCGAAACGTCGACTGAAACAAATTTGATTGTTTGGATCTTGACTCCTTGCCGAATACCCAGCTATAATTAATAATTTTTCAAAAACTATCGGCAGTTACTTAATTATATATATATATATATATATATATACAGGGTTCCCCATATTCGATGGCCTATTAGGAGTATCTGGAGAAAAAAAGAAGTTAACGACATGAAATTCGGGCTATACGTATAAGAAGTTATGATCTACACTTGAAAATTATTATCATCATTGCAACGTTGCCAGATCTACGAGTAACTTATGCTCACTATGTTACTTCAAATGGCACACCATGCATATTTTAATATTTTTGTATTCTATGGAACATTTTGTTTTTATAGACCATATGACAAACCTACTTTGAGCCATTTCCAGAATAAAAATTATTTTTCGAAAAATTTGGCAAAAAACATCTCCGAATTAAAAATTTATTTTTTTTCAACTATCACCCTGAAATTTTTGTTAGAGAATCATATAAGGTTAGTTCAACACAATAAATTATGAGAGTCAAGGTATCTCATACAGTGTGTTAACAATATAGGTAATGTTATTTGGGTACAACATAAAAGTGAAATTTATGCATTAATTTCAAATGGGACACCCTATATTTTTTAGCAGCATTCAAAGGAAGAACAAATTCCTTAACTGAAAGTATCATATGATATAATACCTATCTCTAGCGGTTCAAGACTTATGGGCAAAAAACTAGAAAAACTCAATTAAAACAAACATAAATTTTCATTCTAGGCCTGAGGGCTATTATGTCAACGCAAATAAACGTCACCGGTTTGCTCACCTTTAACCTCGAAATTTAGCATATGTCAGGTATTCAAAAAAAATACAGACTCTAAACAAAACGTGCAATAATAATAATAACTAGGTATGCAATGCAAGCTGCTGTTTGCCAATATTGAGCGAAGCAAGCATTCTTTAAACTGAATTTGAGATTTTCAAATATAATAGTCATGTCGTCCTTAACCAACACGTATGCTATTGATTGCCGTTTTAATTTTAGTGTAACAAAAGGCCGTTCCGAATCTGCGATTAACATGTTCAATACATGTCCTCACATATGTGGGTCTATGCTCCTCTGTTATGACATAAACATAGGTGTTTGTGTCCTAGATATGTCCGCATTCCGGCAGGGCGCAGAATCGGAACATACATTTGGTTAAAGACGACATGACTTTCATTTTTGAAAATCTCAAATTCAGTTGCTTGCTTCGCTCAATATTTGCAAACAGCAGCTTATTATTATTCACTTTCTGGTTGGAGTGTGTATTTTTATGATTGCCTGACATGTGCTAAATTTCGAGGTATATATATATATATATATATATATATATATATATGATAATTTTTGGATTTTTTTTGGAAATGTGGCTTAGCTAAAATGGATATTCATTTGTCTTCTATATAATCATTTATATATATATATATATATATATATATATATATATATATATATATATATATATATATATATATATATATATATATATATATATATATATATATATATATATATATATATATATATATATTTCTTCTGCCTGTCTTAAGAACAATCACGTAAACGGCGTAATCTTTAAGTTTATACATTTATAACTTTCATTTATCTTTCTTTCATTTTCGTCATCTCGAATAAACTTAATTGAATAAAGTTGAGTATTATTACTTTCTATAATATACACGGCGTATATTACATTATTTATATTTTATATATATATATATATATATATATATATATATATATATATATATATATATATATATATATATATATATATATATATATATTTATATATATATAAATATATATATATATATATATATATATATATATATATATATATATATATATATATATATATATATATATATATATATATATATATATATATATATATATATATATATATATATTGATATTGAATTCTCGCACATCACTTGGTGAAACATCATGAAGAATAAAGTATAAACTTCAATATAAAAAACACTTGGCTTATGTTTCACAATATAACAAATATTTAGATACTCTATTTAGCAGTAACGAAAAGTCGACATGTTTCGAGTTATGAACTCATTATCAAGACTGACTACAGGAGAGTATTACATCGTATTATATAGAACAGACAAAAGCAAAGGTGATACCTGAAAATCAATTTGTTCGTTTACAAGGGGTAATTGACTATTATGGGCGGAACTTATTTCGAGAATTTCAAGAAGGTCAAGGCGCTTTCCTTTGCTACCTGAATGTAACAATTTGGTTTTGTTGAAATCCAGGAAGTGATTGAATTTTATACAATGCTCAGAGAAGCCAGTGGTATTTTCGTTTTGTGAAATTGACTTTTTATGTTCTGCAACACGAATATTTATATTCCTTCCTGTCTGTCCAATATAGAAAGCAGGACATTCGTCGCAAAATATTTTATAAACACCACTGTTTTCTCCGATGTTAGATATTTCTTTATTATTGACCAAGAATGACTTCAAGTTTCTTTTATTTTTACAAATTGTTTTAACGTTATGTTTCGATAGTCTGTTACAAATTTTGCTACTCAAATTAGGCACATAATTTATTGGGAAATATTTTTGTTCTTCATTAATAGTTTGCGTGGGGTATATTGAATGCAACAAATACTTTATTCGTTTTTTCCCAAAGAGCTTGTCGATAAGACTTTCATTGTAACCGTTATTAGTGGCTAATAATTTAATTGTATTAACTTCAGTTTGAAAATTTGTTTCCGATAATGGAATAGTGAACAACCTATGTATGAACGAATGAAAAGCACTGAGTTTTATTTTAATGTGTTGGTTACTGTCGCTGTGAATTAAAGTATCTGTGAAGGTTGGTTTTCTATAAATATTGAAAGTAAGAGAATTCAAATTCCTAGCAATCTGAACGTCTAAGAAATTTAAGATACCGTTTTCGTTTTCTACTTCTTTTGTAAATTGAATCGAGTTGTAGAAAGTATTTATATATTTAAGGAAATAATCTAACTGCCTATCTGTACCGGTCCAAATACAAAAAATATCATCTACATAACGCCTCCATAATGAAACGTTAGTAATTAAATTATTATCAGCATTGAAAATTTTTCTTCTAAGTTATTCATGAAAATTTCACTCAACAAAGGCGATAACGGTGATTCCTTAAACTTATGTTTGAAACAGAGTTATTTCAAATTTAATAATATATTATACAAACAAGAAGACGGATTGCCCATGGGATCACCGTTATCGCCTTTGTTGAGTGAAATTTTCATGAATAACTTAGAAGAAAATATTTTCAATGCTGATAATAATTTAATTACTAACGTTTCATTATGGAGGCGTTATATGATATGATTGTTTCATTAAATCTTGAAAGTATGCGTATGCCAGCAACTCACCGACGTTTTTTTTTTGTTTATTGATGATGTCAGAACTTTGAATTGAAACAAAGTTGAGAGCTTCGGTACCGATAGTACTCTAATAGCATTCACCAATAACAAGAGATGTCGGTACATCTATAGTTGGCCATCAAAGTATAGCGCTAGTTGAGTCCATAAATAATGACCTGGATAATGACCTCAAGATTGTTTCGATCTATGAATCATATATCTTAATTGCTTTTGATGTCATCGATACAGAGGCAACTAGGATCTCAGGAAAATCTTCAAGTAGGGCATTATGGGACAACAAAATTATTGAGGCAACTAATACATAGCATTTATCAAGAGTAAGCGTTAACTACAACTTGACATTAACACGTTCTCAAAATTGTTTTTTTCAGTTTTCTATTTCGTGTTGAGAATCTAATTGGACAAAAGCAAGAATTGTTGGATTATAAAGCTCAAGTTCGTACAAACATACTCTTATGCTTGGAGGTCTGCACGTTTGCACTCCAAATACCTACGTGACTTTATTCAAAAAAGTGCGAGGCTCTGTGTTTACTAACCGAGAGGCTTCATTCAAGCAAATATCGGAGGAAGGTTATTTTCCTATATCTCTTCCACAGATATTAACACGGCGGTGTTCTTCAGCCATTGCCTTCACTATTCTACAGGAGCACAATTAATTCGATCCACAAGGTATACAGATAAAATACACTAATTTGCCGTGGGCTTCCAGACAAACAAAATGTCAATTTCTGAACCGAACATCAACATGGAGCTTTTTACCCTCAGAGGGTCTACTGCAACTTGTAGTGGATGAAATTCAGCGTAAAATGTCATTCTTTGCAATCATTTCGTTATGAGCTTTTGCTTTTTTTGGAAAGATCACAATGAAATTAAAATGAGCGTTTGTTATTTATTAACTCAGATCATATTCATATTCGTTTTTCTTTAATAATCGTTAAATTTGATTCATGAGAAAGGGTACGTTGTTTCGTTGATAACTTCATTATTTTCGATATAAAATAAATGAAATAGTATGAGTAGATTAACAGTTACGATAATGGAATCTTCTCCTTATCATTTAATTATTGTCACTTAAAATTTTTTGTAATTTCTATTGACTAATATTCAACCAATATTATTTAATCTATATTATGCAAAATTTTTTCATAGAGAGAGATCAGAAGCCATGACAGAGTTTTCTTGTGTTTGTTTTCAGACTCAACATTGATTTTGAGAATGTAACATCGGCTTTTTACCATATGGTTATTCAAAACTCAAAAAACGTCGAAAATATTCAATCTCAGATAAAAGAGCATATTTCCATCAAAAACCATAATTACTTCGTTGACCTCCTCAATCAAGTTCCTGTAAACATAAATTGAAGCTGTTGCTTCTAATATTTACAAGTTTAGTATTTTATGATCAGCTTTTTATTCCTTTCTCCCACCAAAATAGCCAGTGTTTTTCATTACCAGGAACAGAAAGCCTAATGGGTTATATGTGCGTTTTATAAAATGCCGAGTAGCCTTTTATTCCGATTAGCCAGATAAATGTACGTCTGCAACTCCCTGTTTTGAATATTTCTCTGGTTTCATTCAATTTATTAAAGGTTTCGTTTGAATTGAGACCTACACATTCTGCTTTCAACCCTAATATTTTCAGACAGCTGAACTAAATTACATGATACTTTCAAAGGTATTTCTTTTCTGAATACTCCTCCAAAATATTTTCATGAATTTGATAGAATATCGAACTGACATGCGTTGAATATTTTATGGTATTTTTCATATTATCGAAGTGCACCAAGTTATTCACTCTTCCTCAAGTATTCGTATGTTATATCAAGGAACCAACAGTACTTTCATAAAAGTCAGTTGATCTTTTCTTATAAACTTATTTCATTTGCGTAATAATAATTTGCTCATGTTCCTATACTACAATTTTCAGCAGGTTTTCACTTTGCTTATTAAAATGGGTGGGATTAGCAATGTTGGACCAAGATAGTTAATTTTCGTTCCATGACTTTTTATGATGCTTGACACCAAATTCATATCTCTCTCTCTCTCTTTATATATATATATATATATATATATATATATATATATATATATATATATATATATATATATATATATATATATATATATATATCTATATATATAATTATATAAATATATATTTATATATGTTCATATGTATGTACTTTAGCGTTGTTCACACGATAGAAGGGGCAAATTTGGGACAATATGGTTGAACATTTGTAGGTAGTTTCGTATAATATCTTGGATGGTACTCATTTCGGTATGAATTAGTTGGGGGGGTTGACCCCCCGGAGGAGGAAATAATTCTTATTCACACGATAAAGGATGCAATTTTGTGGCAATAGGGTTGAAAGTTTGTAAGTACGTAGTTTGGTATGATATTTCTGATGCGATTGGTTTTGCTTGGTTGGGAGGTTTAACCTCCGCGAAGGAAATGAATATTGTTTACACATTAGAGGTAGCTTTTTTTTGGATTTGGAACAGAAATCATAAATGAATGAATAGGTTTTTCAAACTGGATACGTTATGAAAACCTGCTTTTCTAATGCAGCTCGGTGCGATAGAGTTTTGTTACACATGAGATTATTTGAGTGGATATTATTTGGAGGATTCAAAGTTCGTGCGTTCATTTCATTCCTTCCAGCAGCTTTTGATTTGAGAATATAGACGCCGTCTTGAATTTTATATAACAACTTCAATATGGAGACAATTTTAGGAAAATCACCTATTGCATATTCTTCAAAATTTACATATATTTTAGCAATCATAACTTATTAATGAGTTGATTGATTTTTTGCTGAACTGTTGGTGAAATATGTTTGAAAATTTATTATTCAGATTATACACTTATAGATATATGTAATAACAAATTAACTTTATAGTTAAGCATGGGCAGTGCTTGCCCATTATTACAAATTTCTCTAAAATAGTCTCATAGAAACTTTTGGTAGCTAGCAACCCACGACAAATTGAAACTACCAATTTGTTATTATATCGTGACATGTTGACGAGTGTTTAATCTGAAAATACCTTTTATTTGAATAAATATATTAATGGGTTACCAGGCGGAAATGAAATGTATTTTAATAACACGATGTGCGGTATAAGGAGTTTTCAGGATTTTTTTGTACTCTTCACGAATGAAGTGAATTCCAAAGGACGAGAATATTGATCGACTATAAAGTATATTCCAGCGATATTGGTATCAATAAGTTTTTACTGATTCTGCATAACGTTCATTTGAATCAAACATTCAAAACGCCATGGCGTTTCTGGAGTTCGAACAACATGAAGCTAACATTTCTAGTGAGTACCAAAAACTTTGTTTCATTTCGAATATACCTATATGAGTTTGTGGCTCCTAGGTTTTGGCAAAATATAACCAACCAAGCTAATATTCCTGGTGAATACCAAAACTTTGTTGTATATCGAATATAAATCTATTAGTTTGTGGATCCTAGAAGCTGCAATCCCTAATATTATTAACACTTCTAGCTAGATTTTGGCAAAACGTAGCCAACCAAGATAACATTTCTGGTAAATACCAATAACTTATTAGTAATTCTAAAATTATTCACACACTTCGATAGATTTTGGCAAAACATAGCGAACATTCTTGGTGAATCATGTAAGTTTTATTATCTTTTGAATATAACTCTATTAGTTTTTGGTGAGTAGAACCAGCCAATCCTACTATTATAAGCACTTGTGGAAAGATTTGGGAAGTTTATCTAACGGTGTGCCAAACCTGATGGTACGACTATTTCCTGGGGCAGGAGAGCACTACAAAGGGTTAATTTTTCGTACGAATTTTTCTCTATATTGGAAGAAATGCACCAAGATTATAATCTTTACCATAGTGATGTTGGTATCGCTAGATCTTCAACATGGGCAAAAATTGGCCGGCAGTTTAGGTGGGTCTCGGACCTAAGGTCTAAAAACCTAATTTCGTGTGTACTTTTCAGGAAAATGTTCTATATTTTATCAGGACATAATAGAGATACTAGGAACTTTACTTTTCAGGTTCCTCATGAGTTACTCAAAAATCTACCAATCAATGCGGATGGCGCCCTCCTGGTTAAATGGAGCGTTGAAATTGTGTCATTTTGGTCAACTTTCTCTCATATATAAAACAACTTTCGAGAGAGTGAGAGAGACTGTGCGCGGAGAGAAATGAAACAGGGATTAAATAACTTGGTCACTAATATAAAGAGGCATGCTTTTACATCAAGGGGTGTTCAACTATATCAAGGGGTATGTATCCTAACCATAGCATCATGGATGGCTATGATAATAATAAGACATTCCGGATCTCTTTTTATCATTCTTAGGCAACAGCTAAAAAGAGAAAACAAATTTTGACTGACACACTTGCATTTTGTACTTAAAATATATTACGATTTGAATATCTCATCAGCGTCTGCCTCATGCTTCTATTTACTTTCGATTTGGACGCAAAGGGGAACTGTAATCATTCGCCTAATAATTTGTTATTTTATGCTGATGTCTGTTTATGAGAATTAAACAAGTTTAGGAATGAACCCATTTTCGGTGACAACCACCTCATTATGGGTTATGATCATAGGAATGACTTATATATTTATTTTTTTCATTGTAGGTGCCTCAAAAAGCATGAAACTTAAGCGAAGGTATAACATAAAACTTGTTTTACTCACAAAACCAGATTCTTTTTCTTCTATTGAAAAGCTCACTATTTATTCTTTCGCAACCTAAATAAGGATAGTGAGCACGTGATACAATTTTTAGTCATATTTTCTCCGAAAATAATAGACTTCTGCAGCGTATCGGACGACAACATATATATATATATATATATATATATATATATATATATACCTATATATATATATATATATATATAAACATATATATATATATATATATATATATATATATATATATATATATATAAATAAATATTTATATATATATATATATATATATATATATATATATATATATATATATATATATATATATATATATATATATATATATATATACATAGTAGGTTGAAAGTTGGTTCGTGGATCGAGTTCATGTTAAATTTTGGATTCCAACTACTTTTCTCAACCGCGCTGCATTTCGCGAAGACTATTTCGTTCGAATCGCATCTCGATCTACTTCTCTATCAGTGCGCGAAACACTTCCCGAATTTGAATTTTTATTACGTTTTGCTATTAGAGCGCAGTTCTTCCGTACGAGAAGCACTTCTCGATTTTTTTTTTCAATAAAATTATTTTCTTTTTGATTTCGGTTTGCTTACAAAGCATAGTTTTTCAACCATTATAATCGCATCTCGACGCGATGCACATCGTGCGAGAAATACGATCTTAGTGACAAAGCTCTGCTATTCATTGGTTTTTCACATTTTCGTAGGAACATTCTATATTTTGTACACTTTTTTGTTATATGAGGGCGAAACATATTTTACAAATAAGTTCTCGTTCCCTGTTCAATATCATCATACCATAAAAACTGAACTTATAATATCCCAGACGGGCATAAAACTAAATCGCCTCTGAATATTCAAAGTCGATCCTGGCTCGACACCGGCCCTTTTTAATAGGTTATATAGTAAAATTTCGCCCTGCAATTTATATGACACTATCGTTGTAAACCCTCACCCATAAATTCCGTTTTCTTCTGCTTGCATGGTCGATGGACCGATATGTGATTTACGTACCGTGCATTTTAAAAAGAAGTGGGGACCCAAGGGGTTTCCTGCAACCCTATTCTAGATTCCGGCCAAGTTGGCAAGTATATATCATTCTGGAATGCACGAAGCAATTAACCGCATATTTTTAGGAGTTAGGGGAGGAAACATATTTTCTCCGAGTTGTTTCGTTCCATTTTCCGTCTGGGAAGTTTGAAACAAAAGAATTTCTCTTCCTTTTATAGACAGTTCCTCATAAATGTATTATCATTGAAGTATTTTCAGTTCTTTAGGGATTAGGGGAACTTATTATTTGAAAATAATTCATAAAAATGTATTAGCTGAACCTACCGTACTTGATCAAAGATTCAATATGTTGAATATAAAACTGGTAAAGTATTTCGAAGGATATCCATGAATTACTATTCATTCAATGGAAATTCCTATCAATATGAATGACAAAATTTTTGTATATCTTTCACTTAATTTTCGTACGACTATAACTGGTTTGGATGACTGTGTCATTTTCAGTGAATTGAAAATGATTGAGTCATTGTGTGAAACTAAAGTTGGAAATTAGATGTTTGGTGATAAAAAAACCCTTCATCATTATTGTACGAAAATGTTATACCTAATAAATTTGATGGAAATTAGTTTTGAAATGAATTTCGCTTCAAGAACAAGTCCCACAAGTAAATAAGCCTCCTTTGATTTTATGAATAAAATATTTTCTTTCCTGGAAATGATTCGTTATTGTTATTGAGTAAATATGGTAAGAATTGATACCGTGAGTAAATCCAATTGATGAAAAGATTAGGTTTATATATGTCAGTCTGATAAAATAAATTTGGTTCATGTTTCACTGATATAAATTTTCATTATAATATTTATGACACACTAAAAAATTTATTGATCTTCATTTTTTCATCACATGTGTACAATATTTCATTTTACATAACGTCGGTATGAAGTAATTTCTGACTGAAAAATGTTTCTGTATAAGATTTTTCTGTGATACTCACCTGCTAATCCTATAAATAATAGACTATTACATAGCATCATCGAAAGTCAACAGTGAAGTATGCGACTGGATTTTTAATGCGTTTTGGTTATATATATATATATATATATATATATATATATATATATATATATATATATATATATATATATATATATATATAAATAATAATAATTTATTTAACTATCAAAAATAATTACATGGCAAGTCTCTAGATGTATACAATAAAAACATGAAAATTAGAATCATAACATTCACAAAACAATATACAATAACATAGATGTCAGACTAGAATAGAAGGCATCATTGCTTAATTCCATAAACTCCTGTAAAGAGTACAGAGGATGATTCAACAGAGCAGACCTCAGACGCCTAAAGAATATTCTGTCCGGCAGTTCCTTGACTCGTGAAGGCAACCTATTATAAAATTTAATACAATAATAATTAACTCCAATTTGAGTTCTCTTGAGCCTATGATATGCAGTGAGATAATCTTCTTTCCCACGAGTGTTATACGTGTGCATATTAGCATTTGTTAGAAAAAGCTTCTTATTAGCACGTAAGTGTTTTAGGCATGATAGTATAAAGACGGACAACACTGTGAGTATCCTGAGATCCTTGAAGATTCTCCAGCAGCTAGATAGTTTGGATTCACCACAAATTGCTCTAATCGCTTCTTTTTGCTTCGTAGAATACCGTGGATCTCTGGACTATATCCCCAAATTATGATATTGTACGTCGCGATAGAGTGAAAAATTTAGCGATGCTCTCACTTGCGACGGACCTCATTCTGCGGATCGTATATATGGCACAGGAAAGCTTTTCAATTATTCCAGAAATATGAACCGACCAGGTGAGCGAACCCTGCAAAGCAACTCCCAAGATTTTAATCGATTCAGCTTTCCTCTTCGATGAACTGAAGGACAATTTATTTGTTTTATTGATATTTAATTTTAATCCGTTGGCTTTGAACCACACTTCTGATTGCTTGAGTGAGAGCCGAGATCGAGTCATGAGTTCTTCTTTTGACACTCCTGTATTGAAGAAAGTTGTGTCATCAGCATAAAGAATAGTTGCCTCAGAGGTCACATTCCCTGGCAGATCATTAACATACACAACAAACAATAGAGGGCCCAGTATGGAACCCTGCGGTACACCTTCATGTATAGCAGTTTCTAAGGACGTTTCTCTTTTCCAGAACACTGATTGTGTTCTTTCCGCTAAATATGAGACGAAAATGTCTAGCGCTCTACCTCTAACTCCGCAACGTTCCATCTTCGCAAGCACAATACATCTCACCATGCAGTCAAATGCCTTACTCAAATCACATGCTGTGGCCTCCGCTTCTAGTTTTTCGTCAAAAGCCTGCAAAATCCTCTCATCCAAACTTATCAATGCCGTGTTTGTGCATTTTCCAGGTTGAAAACCATGTTGTCTGTCATCCAGAAATGATCTCTTCAAAAGGAACGCCAAAAGTCTTCGCTTCAGTATCTCCTCCAGGATCTTGGAGACAACAGGCAGAACAGATATCGGACGACAATTCTGACAGTCATCCACGTCACCATATATATATATATATATATATATATATATATATATATATATATATATATATATATATATATATATATATATATATGTATATATATTAATATATATATATATATATATATATATATATATATATATATATATATATATATATATATATATATATATATATATATATATATATATATATATATATTAGTGATGCCGCCGAGATGAGAGATTCTCGTCTCTCGTCTCGACGAGACGAGAGAGATATTTTCTCTCGAAAAAATTTCGAGACGAGACGAGAGAAAGCCCCTCTCTCGTCGAGAATTTCTCGTTTCTCTCGATCTCTCGAGAAAACATTTTTTACAATTTTACAAATTAAACAGTTAAGCCGTTATTTATGTCATGTTTCCTATAGTTTTTATCAAAGTATGCAAAAACCGTGATAAATATTTAGATCTCTCGTAATATCCTTTGAAAGTAAGCAGTGTAAATTGTACTTAGTTTTTACGTTATCCATTTTAAATTAATAGTGGGTAGTAGTATATAATAATAATATATACAGGGTGTGACTAAGTTTGCACTATTGCTATCTTCGATTGGCAAACTAACAGCCGTATTCACCATCAGCTGCTAACTTTTTATCAGGCAGCTAAATGCGTAAAGGTAAAAATACCAGAAAATAGTGCGCTCTCCGAGTGCTCCCCCTACTCGCCCTAAGACTGAGGAAAACTGTTTTGACTTTCTAAGCGTTTGAATAGCTTTTTAATAATATTAGTTTTACGTCTGTTAAAAAATAAATAAAAAGGACATACCCGAGTTTCATCAAATTCCGCGGAAAACCAAAAGCCCATATATTCCGTACGGGGTCATTTATTAAAAAAGTGACAAATTTTTGGGAAAAATGTAGGTACCTACCTATTTTTATGAAGGAATAGCTGCAAAAAATTGGGATAAAAATTGTTTTTTCTAACTTAGTTCATTTGGGTTCTAGAGCATGTAAAGTTGCAAATAAGTATGTAATTTTTTAACTTCAAAAAATATTTTCGTACATGTCGATGTCACTTTCTACTTCTTGCACAGGCGTATAGTTTTTATCTTTGTCACTCTCGTCCATTTCAATATCACTATCGCTTTGATCATTCAAATGTTCTCCAAATTTTAAAAAAGTTTGACCTGTTGTTTTCATGTTCAAATTCTTACAAATAACCAACCGCACGCTATAAGACACAAATCATAACTAAAAGTTTTAGAGAAAAACGATAATAACCCTAATTCCATACTCTTTTCTTTAACAATTATTGTATTGCTTATCTAGATCTCGGACAATAGGTGACAATCCTGAATTATGAGTTTATGGTTAAGTTTACCCCGATTGGATTTTTCTAGGAATTTATATAAATACAATGGTTCGTTCCATCATGTTTATAAGAGACAGAATTATGTGGAACGAAACTGCTAATATTATCTAAATTTTTATAAGATGAATACACAAATGTATATTGTTACCTTTTAATGTCCGAATTTTAAATGTTATTTCATAAAAGTTAGTCTAGCAGTCAGAGTCGTCGCGAAAATATTTTTAGGGGAGAAGATACCAATTCCCAAATTGAATTATGGAAATGCCATCTCATATTATGAAAATCCTATATTATTGAAATACCTACTGGCCAAAAAAGTAAGAATGAAAAGTTCCCTCGTTTCTTTTTTTACTAAATTTATTACTATTTTACCAACTTTCTCTGTTAAATTTTCCAACTCAAGCGTGGTTGGAAGGGGTGAAGGAAGGGGCGCTTTTTCTTATTTATGATGTATGCTCAGTTTTACGTGAACCTAATGTACAAGGAGAATTCCTTAAAAAAAACGTTTCGGAGTTAAATGAAGAAAAAGTGCTTTATTTACACACCTATAAAAATGCAGGAATTTTAAATATTTATATTTATGCTGAATTTTTTTATCATGCATTGATTACATCGATTAATAAAAGGTATACATTTAAAAGTAATTAATACATAATATTTTTTTAATAAAAAATAATATATAAAAAAGTATACTTCTTTCATTGATCGTTGATAGTGACCTCACATTCTCCGTCATTTACTATCTAGCATGGTGTTTACATTAGGTTAGAAAAAGGACTAGTCCTGACGTCACTGAAAGAATTACATATAGGTATATATTCTTAAATGATACAATTAATACACAAATAGGTATTTTTTTCCCCATTTCATTGTTTTATTATATTATTCAGGTACTTACTTTTAATAATTTCATTTACTGTTGTAACTATGTTACAATATACCAAAATACAATAAATTCTTGTTCTTATTAAAAATAATATTTTTTACTAATAACTTCAAATATCCATTATTGACCGTTTAACTGTTTAACGTTAAAAGTTACATTTTTCACCCGCATACAAGGAAGAAAAATTCCACTTTTTCTTCCTCCTCCGTTAGGGAAGAAAAGTCTTCCTTTACCTCCATACACATTTTTCGTTTTTCTTATAAAATTTATTTTTCCTCCCTCTAGTGTCCAGGCATTAGATATTATGAGTAATTTGTTCTTCAATTAATTATTATAATTATATATGTTTACTAGCTTTAGATGTTATAGTTTGCCAGGTTTTTCAAATATTGTTGTGAAGTACAAGGATGAATCGGAATAAAATTAAATTTTATCGTAGAAATTTTTATGTTGGAAAGGAAGAAAATTAAATACATTCCTCAGGAGAAAAGTTCATTTCAGTGTCGTACCCATAAAAAAGGTTTGGAGGGAGCAAGCCCTAATAAAATACATAGGGATTTAATTTATTTTTTTAAAAGGTCGAGACGAGACGAGACGAGACGAGAGAGAGGTTCTCTCGAGCGAGAGAAACGGGCTCTCGTCGAGAGTCACATTTTCTCTCGTCTAACGAGACGAGACGAGAGAGAGCATCCTCTCGTCTCGTCTCGTCGAGAGGCAACACTAATATATATATATATATATATATATATATATATATATAATATATATATATATATATATATATATATATATATATATATATATATATATATATATATATATATTATATATATATATATATATATATATATATATATATATAATATATATATATATATATATATATATATATATATATATATATATATATTATATATATATATATATATATATCTATAATATATATATATATATATATATATATATATATATATATATATATATATAATATTATATATATATATATATATATTTATATATACATATCTATATATATATATATATATGTTGAGCGGCCCCCTTCATACCAAATGAACTTAAATTTGGAATCTGGGGTTTTTGAGGCAAGACGATAGTGTCGCTTGGTTGAATTCAATGATAAGGTTTACATTTTCAAACATTAGATCAGGCAGTGGTGGGGAGGTACACAAGCAGAAAATTTACAACTGGACGGCAGAAGGTTGGAAATTGATTGTCATTCAGTCTTCTCGTTCTCATTGTGTACATGGAGCTGAAAAAACTTCTAGGGACTTGGCAGGCATGGATTTGGAACAGCAATTGGTGATTTTTCCCTGTACAGAGGGAATGCTGCATCAGTTGATGAGGATTCATAGATCACCAACTACCAGATTTGTAGTGTGTGGTGCTAGGATATCCAGATCAATTTATAAAAAAACACCACCTGCTTAACTCTCCAACATAATTTAGGTATAGTATACATTCTTGTAACTGTGAGTCCTCATACGTAAGTGAAACTATGAGATCATTGAACAAGCAGATAATTTCGCACAAGAGCGACTCACGCAAGAATGGTCCAACTTGCGCAATTATCCTGTCATGAAAATAATACTGGCGACTACATGACCTACACTAATATGACTGTATTAGACAGAGAAAAAGATACGTGGAAAAAAAAGCTTCTGGAGATGATCCGTATTATACAGAGCTACGCTAACACTATGAATGGAGGGCAGAATATGAGAGGCTTAATCGCAATTTTCGTAGATTAAGAGCATTTGGATGATTGCGTTGAGTGGTTGCTCTGAGACTCAGGTATCACATCACAACGACTCAGTACCATTTTTTTTATACCCTGGATGTCATATATTTCTGAAAATTTTTTCATTGACTGTTTTATTTGTTCAGTTTAATAGTTGCCGACTCAACCCAGACTGTCGCTGTCGAATATGTGATTAGTTTTTCGATTAGGGATAGCCTCGCTTTGTCTATATGAATAGTTTTGTAACATTTGAATACGTTATATATATATATATATATAACTGAGATTGAATTCTCGCACATCACTTGGTGAAACATCATAAAGAATAAAGTATAAACTTTAAAATAAAAACACTTGGCTTATGTTTCACAATATAAAAAATCTTTAGATACTGTACTTAGCAGTAATAAAAAGTCGACATGTTTCGAGCTATGAACTCATTATCAAGACTGACAACAGGAGAGTATTGCATCGTAATTTATAAAACAGACAAAAGCAAAGGTGATACCTGAAAATCAATTTGTTCGTTTACAAGGGGTAATTGACTATTATGGGCGGAACTTATTTCGATAATTTCGAGAAGGTCAAGACGTTTACCCTTGTTACCTGAATGTAACAATTTGGTTTTGTTGAAATCCAGGAAGTGATTGAATTTTATACAATGTTCAGAGAAGCCAGTGGTATTTTTGTTTTGTAAAATTGACTTTTTATGTTCTTCAACACGAATATTTATATTCCTTCCTGTCTGTCCAATATAGAAAGCAGGACATTCGTCGCAAAATATTTTGTAAATACCACTGTTTTCTCCGATGTTAGATTTTTCTTTATTATTGACCAAGAGTGACTTCAAGTTTCTTTTATTTGTACAAATTGTTTTAACGTTATTTTTCGATAGTCTGTTACAAATTTTGCTACTCAAATTAGGCACATAATTTATTGGGAAGTATTTTTGTTCTTCATTAATAGTTTGCGTGGGGTATATTGAATGCAACAGATACTTTCTTCGTTTTTTCCCAATGAGCTTGTCGATAAGACTTTCATTGTAACCGTTATTGATGGCTAATAATTTAATTGTATTAACTTCAGTTTGAAAATTTGTTTCCGATAATGGAATCGTGAACAACCTATGTATGAACGAATGAAAAGCACTGAGTTTTATTTTAATGTGTTGGTTACTGTCGCTGTGAATTAAAGTATCCGTGAAGGTTGGTTTTCTATAAATGTTGAAAGTAAGAGAATTCAAATTCCTAGCAATCTGAACGTCTAAGAAATTCAAGGTACCGTTTTCGTTTTCTACTTCTTTTGTAAATTGAATCGAGTTGTAGAAAGTATTTATATATTTAAGGAAATTATCTAACTGCCTATCTGTACCGGTCCAAATACAAAAAATATCATCTACATAACGTCTCCATAATAAAACGTTAGTAATTAAATTATTATCAGTATTGAAAATTTTTTCTTCTAAGTTATTCATGAAAATTTCACTCAACAAAGGCGATAACGGTGAGCCCATGGGCAATCCGTCTTCTTGTTTGTATATTATATTATTAAATTTGAAATAACTCTGTTTCAAACATAAGTTTAAGGCAGACATTGTTTCGTTGACTGCTTGAGTTGTTACATTTGGGTTCATCTCTAGATATCGCTTAACAATATTTTTAACTTCTTGAGTTGGCGTAGAAGGAAATAAGTTGATAACGTCAAATGAAATTAATTTAGCATTTGAAGGAATTTTGATATTCTTAAGATGATTAACTAACTGAATAGAATTTTTAATGCTATACGCCGGATTGAATTGAATTAAGGTGGGTAATTTCTTATTCAAATACTGACATAATTTATACGCAGGAGCGTTAATATAAGATACTATTGGACGCATCGGGCAATCAATTTTATGTATTTTTGGTAAAGTATATAAAACCGGGGTGCGTGGGTTCATGGAAGTTAAGAAAAAAGTGTTAATATCTGAAAATAAGATTTTACTATTCTTGATGAATGATTTTATTTCGTTTTGGAATTTTTTAGTGGGATCTATTTTAAGTTTTGAGAATTTATCTGTATTAAATAGGATTTCAGATTTTTCAATGTAGGTATTTTTATCTATGATAGTTACAGTATTTCCTTTGTCCGCTTTGCATATAACCAAATTATTATCCTGAATTTTTGATCTCAACTGTTTTATAGTTTTTAATTCTAAATTATTGTTATTTCTGCATTTATATTTATTTATGACTTCCGCGCATATAGTTTTTTCAAAATTCAAATTCTTAATTAAAGACGAATTTAAAGCTAATTCAGTGCTGACGGCTAAATGTTTAATATCATTTTTATCATTGAAATGTGGGCAATATTTCAAACCTTTATTCAATAATTCTATTTCATTGTTACTAAATTCGGTATTTGTGAAATTATGGACTCTACTATAAAATTGTTTAACTTGAAGTTTGTCACTCTTAATCAATAATGAAGAAGACTCACGTGATTTAATTAATTCCTTAAGTTTGTTGGATTGTCTTAAGTACTGTTCGTGGCATCTGCTCCTCACTTCCTCTCGTACTGTGTTATCAATCATTTCAAACTCAACGACGTGAGTTCTGAATGCCAATTCACTGTGGATGATCTTCAGGTGAAGTCCTAAGATCATCCAGAGTGAATTGGCATTCAGAACTCACGTCGTTGAGTTTGAAATGATTGATAACACAGTACGAGAGGAAGTGAGGAGCAGATGCCACGAACAGTACTTAAGACAATCCAACAAACTTAAGGAATTAATTAAATCACGTGAGTCTTCTTCATTATTGATTAAGAGTGACAAACTTCAAGTTAAACAATTTTATAGTAGAGTCCATAATTTCACAAATACCGAATTTAGTAACAATGAAATAGAATTATTGAATAAAGGTTTGAAATATTGCCCACATTTCAATGATAAAAATGATATTAAACATTTAGCCGTCAGCACTGAATTAGCTTTAAATTCGTCTTTAATTAAGAATTTGAATTTTGAAAAAACTATATGCGCGGAAGTCATAAATAAATATAAATGCAGAAATAACAATAATTTAGAATTAAAAACTATAAAACAGTTGAGATCAAAAATTCAGGATAATAATTTGGTTATATGCAAAGCGGACAAAGGAAATACTGTAACTATCATAGATAAAAATACCTACATTGAAAAATCTGAAATCCTATTTAATACAGATAAATTCTCAAAACTTAAAATAGATCCCACTAAAAAATTCCAAAACGAAATAAAATCATTCATCAAGAATAGTAAAATCTTATTTTCAGATATTAACACTTTTTTCTTAACTTCCATGAACCCACGCACCCCGGTTTTATATACTTTACCAAAAATACATAAAATTGATTGCCCGATGCGTCCAATAGTATCTTATATTAACGCTCCTGCGTATAAATTATGTCAGTATTTGAATAAGAAATTACCCACCTTAATTCAATTCAATCCGGCGTATAGCATTAAAAATTCTATTCAGTTAGTTAATCATCTTAAGAATATCAAAATTCCTTCAAATGCTAAATTAATTTCATTTGACGTTATCAACTTATTTCCTTCTACGCCAACTCAAGAAGTTAAAAATATTGTTAAGCGATATCTAGAGATGAACCCAAATGTAACAACTCAAGCAGTCAACGAAACAATGTCTGCCTTAAACTTATGTTTGAAACAGAGTTATTTCAAATTTAATAATATAATATACAAACAAGAAGACGGATTGCCCATGGGCTCACCGTTATCGCCTTTGTTGAGTGAAATTTTCATGAATAACTTAGAAGAAAAAATTTTCAATACTGATAATAATTTAATTACTAACGTTTTATTATGGAGACGTTATGTAGATGATATTTTTTGTATTTGGACCGGTACAGATAGGCAGTTAGATAATTTCCTTAAATATATAAATACTTTCTACAACTCGATTCAATTTACAAAAGAAGTAGAAAACGAAAACGGTACCTTGAATTTCTTAGACGTTCAGATTGCTAGGAATTTGAATTCTCTTACTTTCAACATTTATAGAAAACCAACCTTCACGGATACTTTAATTCACAGCGACAGTAACCAACACATTAAAATAAAACTCAGTGCTTTTCATTCGTTCATACATAGGTTGTTCACGATTCCATTATGGGAAACAAATTTTCAAACTGAAGTTAATACAATTAAATTATTAGCCATCAATAACGGTTACAATGAAAGTCTTATCGACAAGCTCATTGGGAAAAAACGAAGAAAGTATCTGTTGCATTCAATATACCCCACGCAAACTATTAATGAAGAACAAAAATACTTCCCAATAAATTATGTGCCTAATTTGAGTAGCAAAATTTGTAACAGACTATCGAAAAATAACGTAAAACAATTTGTACAAATAAAAGAAACTTGAAGTCACTCTTGGTCAATAATAAAGAAAAATCTAACATCGGAGAAAACAGTGGTATTTACAAAATATTTTGCGACGAATGTCCTGCTTTCTATATTGGACAGACAGGAAGGAATATAAATATTCGTGTTGAAGAACATAAAAAGTCAATTTTACAAAACAAAAATACCACTGGCTTCTCTGAACATTGTATAAAATTCAATCACTTCCTGGATTTCAACAAAACCAAATTGTTACATTCAGGTAACAAGGGTAAACGTCTTGACCTTCTCGAAATTATCGAAATAAGTTCCGCCCATAATAGTCAATTACCCCTTGTAAACGAACAAATTGATTTTCAGGTATCACCTTTGCTTTTGTCTGTTTTATAAATTACGATGCAATACTCTCCTGTTGTCAGTCTTGATAATGAGTTCATAGCTCGAAACATGTCGACTTTTTATTACTGCTAAGTACAGTATCTAAAGATTTTTTATATTGTGAAACATAAGCCAAGTGTTTTTATTTTAAAGTTTATACTTATATATATATATATATATATATATATATATATATATATATATATATATATATATATATATATATATGTATAAATATATATATATATATATATATATATATATATATATATATATATATACCTATATATATATATATATATATATATATATATATATATATATATATATATATATATATATATAAGTTAACGGTTGTAATAGTCTTCGATTTGAAGTTTCTTATTGAACATAAATGTCAAATTTGTTGGATGAATTTAGGTAAAACTCATTATTCTTTGCCAAGCTTTCGAACTTAATTCAATTCTTCTTCAGGGCTTCTGGAAGTACAACATACAGTTTTTATATAAGAAAGTACAGTTTTCATATTAATTACTTACTGAATTTTGAGGTTATTTATAGGATTTCTACAATGCTCAAAATAATCTCGGACATCACATGTATTTCGTTAGTATTTTTATGAATAAGGTTTATAAGCACATATCTCAATTTGATATTTTCCTTTTTTCATTTTATTTGACATTCACTTCTTTTCATTCTTTTACTCTATGTTCTCTATTCATCGATCGGTCCATCATAGAATCTTGAGTTTTCTTTCGATTTTTTCAATAGGTATTTATATATGGAACTGAGATTTTTATTGTCTGTTTTTTTGTTTATGAAATTTTCTTGTTTGTTAATTTCAATCATTTCCAATATTAATCTTTTATGGTAATTTCGTTCAACTTGTAACACGTTAAAGTCTTTATAATTCATCCTGTGATCTAAATTGAACGCATGTGTGGCCAGTGAACTATGTTTTACTTAAATTCATGCAGCAAATTAGTAGTTTTACCCTTATGTTGTCTGAACCGCCACTTTATTTATTTTATATCCACACATCAATTTTTTTGTGATTTTACATTAAATTGTACACAAAATGTAAATTGTTAGATTAACCATTTTATTCTTACTATTCTCTTCCGTTTGTATGCTCTGGAATTTTTATAAGGGGTACCTATGCTAGTTTGTATTTCAAGTTTAGGTATCTGTTTCATTTTGGTGTTTTGGAAGTTTATTAGAAGTCGTAAAATTTAGTTACATGTTTCTCACCAAGTACATGCCATATTGTTTCATATCTACATCACTCATATGTCTTCCCCATCGTTTTGAATGAGTATATCTCTTATATTGTTAGGATTAACTTTTTATGCCTATACTGATATGCCTTTTATTCTGATTATTTTCCGGATCTAGTTGTCAATTTTTTCTATTTTCACCACATACATGCAGAATCTGTTGTTTTTGTGGATTTCCTGATGTTTATTTGCCGGATATACCAACGCCAGATGATAATGATATATATATATATATATATATATATATATATATATATATATATATATATATATATATATATATATATATATATATATATATATATATATATATATATATATATATATATATATATATATATATATATATATATATATATATATATATATATATATATATATATATATATATATATATATATATATATATATATATATATATATATATATATATATATATATATATGTTTTCGGAATTCAGTAAATAGATTTGATTATATTCCTTACCCTCTATATCGTCTAGGGGAAATGTATATTTATTCAAATTACTGCCATCTCATGGCCTACTAAAATCGCAATACTACTCGAAATTTCCCTTTCTACAATAGGTAGTATAATATCGTCATCCTCGCCGTTCGCAATTATAGCGTTCAGTTCCTAGTTCAACAACTGTTCCCAGAGACGTTGAATATTCAGCGCTTATATTTATTGTTTCCACCAGTCATTTCATTAACGAGTCTATTTACTCCCAAATATTAAGACCAGGTCACACTATACTGTCGAAGTTCTCCCCTGGTGCCGCGAATTAAATTTCTAAGACAACTATTCGGCGTAGTCTGAGTCATGCTGGTTCTCATAAATGCAACCTTTATCCGGTGTCATATTCGTGATGGATAGTGTCGGTATCCCTCCAACCCTCGCTCAGACATGAATAATTTGCGTTTACTATTTGAATAGCAAATCCGAAGTTACACAGCTTCAGGGAATGTTAGAAGGTTATAAGATATGTTGCAATATCCGATGAATGACTTGGATATTGCCACGAAATGTCTTTCAACATTTTGATTTGTAACTAAAATTTTAGAGAACTTTTTGCCGTGTTCTCTATATTAAATTCCTAGCAAGATAGAGGTTACATCTAATAGCACAATATACACTGCGCCGCAAATTTAACGCATAGCTCAAATATTTCCTAAGTTTTGACTGTGAATATTTTCTCAGCCAGTTCTCCGATTAGAATAATTTTTTCATCAAATTATAGCTCCGTTCTTTGAAAAGATTCAGTAGATATAAGATAATCAAAAAAATGAAACAAACTTATTGTGCAGAGTGATTAAATAGTGACATGTTTTCTTTGTCAAAGTTTGAACTATTCTGCGGACAATATTGGGTGGCTCAGATACCAAAAAATATATGCTGTTATAGCCTCATGTCTTCTGAATAAGCTGCTTTCTCAATCGTCTGTTTAACTAAAGCCGTTCGAGAGATATTTATGTTTTTATGATCGCTCACATTTATCACATGAATTTTTTTGAAATTCTTTGTTAACTTGCGAAGAAGGCTGTGCATACAAAATTTCATTACATGTTCCACAATTGTGCTTATTTGGTTCAATCAATCAATCAATCAATCAAAATACGTTTATTCAAAATTCTGGGGGGATGGGGTACATTTTTGTTATCTAGCTAAATATTTTATTGTGGGAAGTTATAAGGTTTTGCAACCTTCTTCAACCCTGGCTTTACTTAATTAATTCTCTAACAGTTACAATATTAATAAAAAAACCTAATTTTCCTATCGGGGAATGCGGCTGCGGCCGACTTTTTTGCTAATTACGTGCCATTCGGTCCAAGGTCAATATATTTCAACTGACATTAGATGGTAAGGGAAACCACAGAAAACCTTTACCCACGCAATGTACTGATATTCTTAATTAATAATATAAATTACAAAATGGTTTGACAATAGATACATTAATTTGCTGACGTTTCGCGCACTAACCGAACCGCACTCGGTTTTTCGGAGACGGATTGATTTTTCGCGCACTGTCGACACTACTCGCACTTTCGGCACTACTTGCACTTTCGGCACTACTCGCACTATCGACGTTTCACGCACTTTCGGCACTACGCGCATTTTTCGGGTCAGCGAATTATGAGTGGTATGTCCTCTAGGTGGTCGAGGACTTCATCAGGAGGGTCCTGAAGCACTTGGAGGATTCTGGAAGGGGGGAAAGGAAACCTTTTCTTTGGCCTTCTGCAGAGAACTCTTCGTCGACGGTGCCACGGCGTCATGGCGTCGCCCGGGCTTCGATGTTGGGACCGTGCAATGTACGTTGGGCGTATCGAGCTTGGAGATTTTGGAGGTGTTCGAAAATGGGGGGACTTTTTACGTGTTCGTGTACTAAGTGTGACGGATAACGTCTGTCTAGACGGAAAATACTACGGCAGATTGCTCTTTCGCAGCTCTCCAACTGTCGGACGTATCTGTGAGGTAAAGTCGAATAGAGTAACGATCTATATGCTACTACTGGTCTTATGAACGTTTTATACGTGTTTAACAGAGTTTGAGGATTACATCCACAAATTCTGCCTCTTAGAGCATATAGAATGTTAGATCTGTTTCGGACTTTTTTGAGTGTGTTTTGAAGATCGGATTTCCAATTGTTGTATTGATTGAATGTGACTCCCAAGTAAATAATGTCCTCCTGAAGTTCGAGATTTTCACCCCATAACCTTAGTCGGACGTCGTTTTTGTTGAATTTACGTGTTTGAGTGTAATTTGGGTGATGGAAAAGTATTGTTTCGTAGGTCCCTTCATATCACAAACCCCCTTCTGAATCTTTTCAAAATTACCGAACTACCTGACTAGCAGTATAGAATGGGTTTTTTCAATTTTACTAATTTGTAACCATCTCCCTATTATTTACCATTTCTACACAATTTGTCGTCTATTTATTTTTTGTTTTCGATATGATGGAGAAATATATTTAGTTTGCGCATTTAGCATCTAAAGAAGGTGAAGTTTCAACGAAATGTGCGTCAAACGTTATTTTATTTAATAAATATGTAAATTGTTTTTATAAACTATTGTTTTAATATGTTTATTAGTTTACCTCATATATCGGCCCAAGCAATCCAAAATAAACAAATAAACAAAGTTGTCAGCTTGTAATTGAATTTTGTTTGCACAGTCCTCTTCACAAATAAACAAAAAGGTTTTAAAAAATTTCGTGCGAAAGATGTGAGTGGTCATAAAAACAGGAATATCTCTCGAATGGCTCAAGGTAAATAGACGATTAAAAAACAAATGATTCAGAAGGCATGGGATTATAACACCGTATACTTTTTTTCTGCCTGAGCTACCCAATATTACCCGCATAAGAATTTAAATTTTGATGGAGGAAGCATGTAACTACCCTGTACATAAGTTTGTCTCATTTTTTCGATTATCTTGTGACTAAAGAATTTTTTAAAAGAAAAGAGCTACAATTTGGTGAAAAAATCATTCAAATCGGATCACTGGCTGAGAAAATATTCACAGTCAAAACTTAGGGAATATTCAAGCTATGCGTTAAATTTGCTGCGCAGTGTAATATGAATTCATCTAGTTCTTCTTAAAAAATACTTCAGAACTATTAAGTATTTATTAGAAGCAGTCGACCATATTGAGTAAATCATATGTCCATTCATCTGATATCATGTAAGAAGGATATCTGGTTACCATTGAGTTTTTCCGAAAGTTCTTACTGATTGAAGGAAAATTGAATGTAGAAAATTAGAAAATACTTCAAGGAATTTTCGTTCAATTTATGTCTTCGATTCGTTCAATTGGAAACATCATTACAGTGAATTTATCGCGTCTCTGTTTGGTGAAAGGTAATCTCCTCTCTTCCATAAATTATTCGATCTCACCCATCCTAAGTGCATACAAGTGTATCTTCCGATCTGGCTGAAAAGTTTTATCCCCATAACTCATTCCTCACACATATTCGAGAGAGTACACGTGTCATTTGATTTTCCCTTTAAAATACTGAACAATAATCAAGACAGTCTTCGTAATTCAGTAAAATCGTGACATTTGTTTTATGAAAGTCTATTTAAATTCTTCGGAAAAAAATGAAGGGAAATTAATTATCAAAAAAATTATCGAATTTAAATCTAATATCCGTTTTCGTTAGATGCGATGAGGAGGCCTCGGTAGACCAGCGGTAAGGTATACCGCTTGTAAGCCGAGGATGTGGGTTCGAGTACCACCTTGCTCTTGGGTGTTGTGTATGTCTGGAATTTAGTGGTTCTATTTATAAAGATAAATTGTTGGGTAATGTACTTCGTTTACAAGCCCATTGGCCGTTCGGAACCGGCGTTAAACTGTAGGTCCCTCGAGATAAAAAAAAAAGAAAATATCTGAGCAGATTTTTCATCAAATCGTGGATGATGATTTGGTGAGGTTCTTATTTTCTTCAATTTCATTTTGTTGGTTGTAATCTATATATTAATGTACACTTATTCTAAACCAACTAATAAAATGATATGTTCACCGCTAATATATACCACTATAAATAAAAAGAAATATATATATATATATATATATATATATATATATATATATATATATATATATATATATATATATATATATTATATATATATATATATATATATATATATATATATATATATATATATTTATAATTTTTCTATTTATATATATATATATATATATATATATATATATATATATATATATATATATATATATATATATATATATATATATATATATATATATATATATATATATATAGTTAACACTGATTTTCATGAAACGTGTTTTGCTTATTTCAACAAATTATCTTCTGAATAGACCTTCCTTGGTTGACGTTTAATTATATAATTAGTCATTTCCTGTTGCATCTGCCAATTCAAATAAATTCAGCTATGGAAAGTTTAACGAACACTGTTTGTATCTGACATAGGCTACGCGCCTGTACTACTCATGTCAATTTTACATGTTAACGAACCTATAATAGTATTCCAAAACCTAAGCTATGATTATATTTGTCCAAACAACAACAGCAGATGGATAAGAAAGCATATTACAGCCAATATTACATCATAAGCTTTCTTTGGAAATCTTTAAACCGATTTGTGAAAATAAAAATTCTTTCGACTTGATTATAACGTTCCTACATATGAATGATAAAAAGGATGCCAGGCGTGTACCTAGTGAAACTGCAGAGGTTTCTAATATATTTCACTAGTAATATTGGAAGTTCTTGAATATGGAAGAGTCAATTATCAAAATATTAACCCTAATCATGAAAAGCTCATATAATAATAATGCTTGTATAAAATGAATAAAAAAACTAGTGAGCAGCAGAGCTCCATCTCTAATGTCGCATTTTTCGTGCGAAATGCATGGCGTCGAAATGCAATCCTAACGATTGAATTATATATAGTGCATCGTAGTTGAAGAAAAACGTTGAAACCAACGGAAGAACTTACCTCAACATTAACTCAATCCACATACCAAATTTTATTCCTCTATTGTAAAAACATTCCCGAAGTGCTTCGCGTACTGATTGCGCCTCAGATCGAGATGATACTTGAACGGAATAGTTACCACGAAATGCAGCACGGTTGAGAAAAAGAGATGAAACCCATAAAGGATCTCAAGTCAACATAAACTCAATGTACTTCCCAAAGTTCAAACTTCTAACCCAATCTGCAGAAGCTGTGAAGTTCGGCAATTTTTCAAACACCACAAAAAAATGAGAATTGTTTACCTAAAAATGGCGGCGCTTCTTGAAATTCAACCAAATTTTTGAAGTTTCGTTCTACAAGAAAAACAATTGCATGTACCGAAGTTCAACTCATTTGATTATGGAAGCCGGTGCATATATATATAAATATATATATATATATATATATATATATATATATATATATATATATATATATATATATATATATATATATATAAATATATATATTATGACCGCTAGGAGGTTTGTTTGATTAGTTTCAAATAAATGTCCTAGTTCACTTCATTTTATTGCCACGAACGTGTATCGTTAACACGAAGAATTCTGTTTTCATTTCATTTGCTACCTGTAAAAGGTATAAAATTGGAGCGCTTGTTACTTGCGGCGTGTGAATGTTGAATTACATCGAATGGATGTATCAACTTTACTCTTGCTTAGCGATTATAGTAACCACCTTCGGGTGTCAGGACGTACGAGTTCTCGTTGCCGAAATGTTTTCTTCTATCTGTTGGATGTGGTTCATTTGTTTCCGACTGGTGGCGCTATGTCATATTTATATGCCATATAGTCACTGGAAGGAAAATATAACGTCGTTAGAAATATTTGGTTGGTTATCACTTTCGATGGATAGATGATACTGATGAGCCCCAAATAAGGGCGAAACAGACTGTCTATCATTTCCATTGATTGTGATAAACAACTTAATGTTTCTAACATACACCATCCTAAGGTATATGGAGGCATTTCGATGTTTCGTGAACTCGTATAACCAGCTCCGCTAGGAGGTTTGTTTGATTAGTTTCAAATAAATGTCCTAGTTCACTTCATTTTATTGCCACGAACGTGTATCGTTAACACGAAGAATTCTGTTTTCATTTCATTTGCTACCTGTAAAAGGTATAAAATTGGAGCGCTTGTTACTTGCGGCGTGTGAATGTTGAATTACATCGAATGGATGTATCAACTTTACTCTTGCTTAGCGATTATAGTAACCACCTTCGGGTGTCAGGACGTACGAGTTCTCGTTGCCGAAATGTTTTCTTCTATCTGTTGGATGTGGTTCATTTGTTTCCGACTGGTGGCGCTATGTCATATTTATATGCCATATAGTCACTGGAAGGAAAATATAACGTCGTTAGAAATATTTGGTTGGTTATCACTTTCGATGGATAGATGATACTGATGATCCCCAAATAAGGGCGAAACAGACTGTCTATCATTTCCATTGATTGTGATAAACAACTTAATGTTTCTAACATACATCATCCTAAGGTATATGGAGGCAATTCGATGTTTCGTGAACTCGTATAACCAGCTCCGCTAGGAGGTTTGTTTGATTAGTTTCAAATAAATGTCCTAGTTCACTTCATTTTATTGCCACGAACGTGTATCGTTAACACGAAGAATTCTGTTTTCATATATATATATATATATATATATATATATATATATATATATATATATATATATATATATATATATATATATATATATATATATATATATATATATAATTAGGATAATAGTATTTGGGTATAGCAGCAAGCAAAACGTGTACTCTTTTAACACTATATTTCCGATATTTCGACAATGATTATTGTCATCTTCAGGGAAGCTACAATATAAGCACAAAAGAAAATCAAAAGTTGCTCCATAACGGTCAACATAACAATCGCCAATAGAACAGTTTTAACAATAAGTTCCATTTTCACCAAAGTTAAGGATAAAACACCTTTAACTTCACAATCTCATATAGTATACAGCATTCCATGCTCTAATTGTGATAGATTATATGTAGGTCAGACGTCTAGACCCCTTAAGGATAGAATTACCTCACATAAGAGTGACTGTAGGTGTCATCCTGAAAGATGTGCTTTGAGTGAACATGTGAATATTACAGGACATATTATGATTTTCAGTGACACCAGGATATTGACAAGGGAAAGAAATTCGACTAAGAGACTTTTTATGGAGATGGCTTACATTTCACAATCAGAAAATTGTTTAAATAAGAAAACTTATTTAAATCATCTTAGTGAAATTTATTCTTTTTGTTAGATTTAGATAAAAACATCCATTTGAGAAATGTCGAGTGAGAGAAGAGTTGCCTTTCCTTTTCTGAGTCATTTATACTTCTGGCTATTTTATTTGTTAGCAGTGACCAATCTTTGAACCTTAATTATCATGTTTTCACATTAAAGTTTTCTTGTTTGATGCTGTCTATGTCTACTTTCTTGATCAAGATGGCTGGTCACGTCTCTTTTTCAGTCAATATGTAATGACGAAGTAGATAATTATATTCTTTAAATTTTCAACTTAACTTAACTTCAACGATATTTATTTCCTCTAAATTAATTGTGGTTTGTTTTTATTTTATTGTGACCATTTAACTTATAATGTTAGTCGATGACATCACATTGTGTGTTTCTCGATCAATAATGTTTTATAGAAACCAATAATGCTGTATCTCGATTTTTACATCTTTTGCACTCATTCTCAAAGACACAGTGAATAGTTTTACGGTTGACCGTTATGGAGCAACTTTTGATTTTCTTTTGTGCTTATGTTGTAGCTTCCCTGAAGATGACAATAATCATTGTCGAAATATCGGAAATATAGTGTTATAAGAGTACACGTTTTGCTTGCTGCCATACCCAAATATTATTATCCTAATTGCATCCTAACTAGTCAGAAAACCTCTATATATATATATATATATATATATATATATATATATATATATATATATATATATATATATATAATATTATATATTAATATATATTTATATATTTATATATATATATATATATATATAATTATTTAGCCGAATTGTTGTTGCCTGTGAACTATTTCTAATCTCTTGATAATTATTAGCAAGAACAGGCTTGCTGAATCTCAAAAAACTTGATTTTATTAAAAAGTTGACGTTTCGCCACGACATTCGTGGCTTTATCAAAAGTTTTGATAAAGCCACGAATATCGTGGCGAAACGTCAACTTTTTAATAAAATCGAGTTTTTTGAGATTCAACAAGCCTGTTATTGCTAATAATTATCAAGAGATTATATATATTATATATATACATATCATCGTGTTCTAGAAGGTCTAAAACGAATTAAAAAACTACTCCCGCACCTTACTGTTTTTTTTTAACTCAAGGAACCTACAGTTTTAGGCCGTTTTCGAACGGCTAATGGGCTTGAGACTGAGTCATTACCCAACAGCTAATCATAATAAGAACCTTTAAATTTCCTTGGACATACACTCAACAGCAAGGTGGGACTCGAACCCACAATCCTCGGTTTACAAGCGATACACCCTATCTCTGGGCCGCCGAGGCCTCTTGACTGCTTTTCTTCGATACACTGCAATAGTATGTATCTTATAGATGCAATCAGCAAATGATAATTGAAAACATTCAACCTTATTTCAAAAATGGACATGTACCTAATTATTATAATATGGGTTTTCAGGTAGAATATTCATATTATCTTTTGGCCTTATGACGGCTTATGTATAGATATTTATAATAATCCCTTGAAAATTAAAAGTGATTTTGCATCAACAGACACACCTACATAAACATGAAAAGATTAGCGCATTCCCAAATTCCTAATATCACTGATGGCATTTTCAATATCATATTCACCTTTATTTTCAGTTAATCTCTTTAGCAGCACCTCTCAATTTTTTTTGTGAACCATTATTTTACATAGGACCGGAAAAAATATTTGGAATATGTATGCTGTTACACAAAGCACATGAACAAAGAGATGCCTGAAAAGATTCACTGAAATACTATTGATAATCTCTAAATCTGTTTTCGAATTAATGAATGTTATTCTGAAGTTTCACAAACAAACTGCACATTCCACATGCTTTACCATGTTGATGAAGATGTCAGTTCAATCCGGCAAGCACGAATATCCACTTAGGTTTATTCAACGAAACCAAGAAGATAACAAAGTTTGCCGCTAATGCACAAACATGTTCTGAAGTCTTCATAAAGTAAATTAATTAAGGAAATATTTGCGCTTCTAATTAGATCTTTCTCGTTGGATGAAGCAAACGTCTACTTACATTGCACAACAATATTTGTGCCAGTGCTAATCTGAGGAGCTTATACAGGGTGTCCTGCGTCGATTAAGACAGGGAATATCTAAGAACCGAAGTGTAGTTGACAATTGTAATTTTGACGTTGTCAATTGAAGTGATTGGTGCTGCTATTTTTAATATTACGTTACCCAATGAGCTTTTTGTTATCAGCCACGTGACATCAGATTCAAAATTATTAATCGGACAACCTGTATATTTTTGCATCCATATGTTACTTCCGAGAAAAAAAATCAATAAGCTATCACACTGAGTCTAAGACGATTAATTTAAGAACTACAGGTACTTCACTATCATTTGTCCCACGACGATAATGAACAAAGTCTGAAACGAGCAATTGTCAAATTATTTAATTTTATGATCTGCCTGTATATATGTTTGAGCAGTCCTATATTTTTTATGATGAGTAGAATAAGGAAAAATCATGAAAATCATTCATGTTTCAACGTAGTCAAAAATATACTTTCATTATTTCTACTACTTTTTAATCGAAATTACGAAAAAACAAGAAAACATCTTTAGGATCTTAATGTTTTTTTGACAACGGCTTTTAATAAAGTATGAATGGTATTCATAACTTTGTCATTCTTACTCATCACAAAAAATATAGGACTGCCCAAATATGTACAAGTTACAGGGTGACCCTAAACTCAAATAATTTGGCAATTGCTCGTTTCAGACGTTAGTCATAATCGTCGTGGGACAAAGGAAAGTGAAGTACCTGGAGGTCGTAAATTGATCGTTTTAGATCATAAGTGTGATAGTTTTTTCGTAAGTGACATGAAAATGCCAAAATGTACAGGTTGTCCATTACCTTCTTAGTCGAGCTCTTTCTTTTCACTTGTGCAATTACTTACGGAAATTGTCACAAGTATTAAGGACTGATTATTATACGTAATTACTAGAATCATCAGAATAATATCCTTTTATTATATTTTGACCTTTATGTGACGAAATCAATTTTGTGAATATTCGGGCTTGGACGAATTTGAAACTGAGTGTATGATTTGTAAGTTTTTTTTGATATATAAAGTAAAAATTTGAAAAATCCACGGGTAGTTTGTTAAATGGTGTTTTTGGAATGAAAGTTCTTACGGCAGGCTTGAAGGAGACAGGGATTTCGCTGCGGCGCCAAATTGAAAAATATGCGAGACTAAAAGTGTGACGGAAGTAGACTGACGAAAGTTGACTGAGTGACGAAAGTCACGCTTTTAGTTGACACAAGTGAATATTGTATACCTTTCTCTTTTTCCCTCTTTTTTCCGTTCTATCATCCCTTCTCTTTCTGATCCCACTCCGCCACGTCAATCGCCAATGTTTAGTATGTACAGGGTGGGCCAAATTGGACACTTTTAAAGGGAAAGTCCTGTTTTTAAACTAGATAGATGAAAACTGATGGCAGTGTCTGACGCTCAATTTTTATGACAAACTCAATGGTGAAACCGCATTTCGATATATGTCATCGTCTCTGAGTTACAGCATGTTTTTCGAAAATGTTCATTTTCAAAAAATTGCTGTAACTCTTTTCCTGTCAAAAATTCTTTGGTTCTATGAAAACATTTTCGGAGCACTTTTTTACGTGGAATTCAATGGTTCAAGTAATTCATTTTTTCATATCATACATCAACAGTTATTGACGGAAAAATTATTTTTTTAAATGAGACACCCTGTATATTTATGCATATTACGATAGAACTTAAAATTACCATTTCAAAAATGTAGCACACTTGCCGTTTTACTAGAGTCATCTCTGAAATTCAGAGCTTTCAAGTTTATTCATGTAGACTTTGAAACGCACACTATGAACAAAGTAGGCTTTGGACGAAGCGGCAATTAAACAGGAAGCAAGTGTTCACTAGTAGCTGTCAAATTTTGATATAAGTAGTAAAGGCGCTCTTCAATTTGTGGTTTTTATTCATTTTTGAAACACATTTGCAATGAAGTATGATAATTATGAAAAGTGGGATATGATAGTCTGTTTTATACTAACCGGGGAAAATGTAGATGCAGCAAACAATTTGTATTGCGTGAGGTATCTAGATAGAAGGCAATCTTTTAGAGACATTTTCGAAAGATTGCAACACAACCTAATTGATGGTGGTCGATTTGAAAAGATAAGGCCAAAATCATATGCATCAACTAGGGATAGGGAATTGAAAGAAATAGTCGTTTTACGAGCTGTTGCTAATAATGCGAAAACGTCAATGCGAAATTTAAAAATTACAACAGGCCTACCAAGAACTCACGTTAGGCGAATTTTGAAAAAGTATAAATTCAAGCCATACAAGCCCAGAAGAGTTCATGAACTCAGACCAGGAGATTTTGAACGCCGCATGGATTTTTGCCACTGGTTCCTGGAAAATTGTAACCAAGTGCTTGATTTTTCATCAAATTGTATTAGGCCAGATGAAGCTTATGTCAGCAGTGCCGGTATTTACAACTGCTATAAATCTCATTCTTGGACACAACAAAAACCTCCTTCTATTGTGAAGCAAAGAAGTCAAGGAAGATTTGGATTCAGTGTATGGGCTGGTGTTTTTAGGGGCAGAATGATCAGCCCCGTCATTTATAATGGCACTCTAGCTTCTCAGAGGTGTTTAGAAATATTAAGGCAACATATTGAACATCTTGTTGACGAATTGCCGCTTATGGAGCTCAGGAAAGTATATTTTCAGCAAGACCGGGCTTCGCCTCATAAGACAATTGCAATTGTCTGCAATTTTTTAGCTGCAAATTTTGGCAATAATTGGATAGCCAACCAAGGACCCAACCGTTGGCCGGCCAGGTCACCGGACCTAACGCCTATCGACTTTTACCTCTGGGGAAGGTTGAAAGATCTTATTTTCAAACTTTCGACATTTTGAACACTTCTTCTAAAGAAATATTTTGTTCTTTATTATTATTATTATTGTTTTAGTTTTATTTATTTGTGTAAATATAGTATAAATTGTTATCAGCTTCACTGAAACTATGAGTTTTAAGTACTGCTCTCAACAGCTTTCCTAACCATTCATAGCTACTAGTGAACACTTGCTTCCTGTTTTATCGCCGCTTCGTCCAAAGCCTACTTGTTCATAGTGTGCGTTTCGAAGTCTACATGAATAAACTTAAAAGCTCTAAACAGAGATGTCTAGTAAAACGTCAAGTGTGCTACATTTTGAAATGGTAATTTTAAGTTCTATCGTAATATGCAGAAATATACTGGGTGTCTCATTAAAAAAAATTAATTTTCCGTCAATAACTGTTGATGTATGATTTAAAAAAATAAAGTACTTAAACCATTGAATTTTACGTAAAAAATTGCTTCGAGGGTGTTTTCATAGAACCAAAGAATTTTTGACAGGAAAAAAGTTATAGCAACTATTCGGATATGAACATTTTCGAAAAACATGCTGTAAATCAGAAACGATGATAGATATCGATATGCGGTTTTCACCATTAAGTTTGTCATAAAAATTGAGCCTCAGACACTGTCATCAGTTTTCATCTATCTAGTTTAAAAACAGGACTTTCCCTTTAAAAGTGTCCAATTTGGCCCACCCTGTACTCATTAATTCATGTACAAGCAACTCGAAAACGTCAAATGTGAAACATCGAATAATTGTGTAAAAGTTATATGTATAAAAGAATAGATTTCGACAGGAATCAGATATGGCATAATGAAAATGAAAATATAAAGCTTTACGAATTTATTCCATGAAATAATGACTACGTATTGTAGGTTTATATTCAATTATATAGCGTGGCGATATGTTATCCTCTCGTTATAATCACTCTTCTGCGTCTAAAATTTTAAATTGCGTTGACGACTGAGTGGTCTAAATACTGAACCCTGGTGTGTCGTATTTCTGAGTTCGAATCCCAGAGGTGACTCCTGGCTTTTTTCATTTTTTTATTCACAATCTCGTAAGAGCTCTAAGCCCCACATTTCAATATTAATTATTTCATATTAAAACAATGGTTAAAAATAACAATTTACACTTTTATTATAAGAAATAACGCATGACGCACGTTTCGGTGGAACTTCACCTTCTTCAGATGCTTATGGCAAACTAACTATGATTTTCTGTTATATCGAAAACAAGAAATGACAAATTATGTAGAAGGGGTAAATACAAAGATGGTTACAAATAATTATTAGAAAAGGAAAAACCAATTCTGAACTGCTAGTCAGGTAGTTCGGTAATTTTGAAAAGATTAAGAAGGGGTCTTGAAGTATGATCGATTTGGCTATTCAATAGGAGACCGGAATGCTTGTATTTATTTATCTGTAATGATTCTAAAAAATTAAGTTTAATTCCTTTACTTTCAGTATTTAATATTTTAAAATCGAAATTGAATGTGTGATTTTCTTGGATTAAATAGTTTGCATAATGTGAATCCGACTTCTGATTAACAAAGCTACGTTTGTGTTCTGAAATTCTAGTTTGAAAACTTCTGAAAGTTCTACCAATGCAAAACTTATCACAATCACCACAATTAATTTTATAAACTCCCGATTTATTATCTTTATGAACTTTGGGTTTATTATTTTTTATATGATTTCCTAAATTATTACCGGTACGATAAGCAATGTTAATGTTGTGCTTAGATAAGAGAGATTTAAGTTTTTTACTTGAATTTCCGATGAAAGTGAGGCTGTTGTATTTGATATTATTTTTAGTAAGGGGGTACACCTGGTTAATCGCATTTTTGAAAAACTTTTCATCTATCATATTGTCTATAATATTGGGATCATAATTATTATTTACGGCAATTTGTTTAATTATATTTTTCTCGATGTTAAAATTGGCATTTGAAAGTGGAATATTTACTAAACGATGTACCATACTATTGAAAGCTGCCATTTTGTGTTGGAAAGGATGTAGGGAAGTACCATGTATGACGCTATCAGTGTGCGATGGTTTGCGAAAAATTGAAAAATTATGTTTGTTATCTACTTTTGTTATTTTCAAATCCAAATAGTTAATCGAGTTATCTTTTTCCATCTCTAAAGTGAATTTTATATTAGGGTGTAAAGTATTAATGAATGTTTGAAAGCAGTCTAGTTGTCTAAGAGTACCAGTGAAACAACAAATAATATCATCCACATATCTAAACCAATAAACGAATTGTCGACTAACAGGATGATTATGAATTAACTGTTCCAAATTATCCATGAATACTTCAGCCAACAAAGGGCTCAGCGGGTTTCCCATAATTAAGCCTTCAGTACTGCTGTAAATCTTATCATTGAAACTAAAATAATTCTGTTCCAGGCATAATTCCAAAAGTGACAATATATCTGATTTTATGAGAGGATTAACAAGATTGCTATTAAGTAACTTTTCTATTAGGGTTAAAGGTACCTTGGGTAGTATACTTGGAAAAAGATTAACTACATCCCAGGACATAAATTTAGAATTAAGTGGCAATTGAATATTTTCAATTTTATTGACTAAATTGTAAGAGTTTTTGATAGAGAATTTAGGCTGAAATTTACAATAATTTTGAATTATTTCTATTAGAAACTGCGACAAAAACACTGAAGGTGCTGTAGTGAATGACACTACGGGTCTGATTGGATAGCCTGGTTTGTGTAATTTAAATAAGAGTAAAGTTGTGGTACCAAAGGATTTGAAACAATGAGTTTATACTTGTCTTTATTTTGTATAAGGATGTTAATGTTGTCGATACCTAATTTTAAATGTTTCTGAAATTTACGGGTTGGATCATGTTTCAGTAACTTATAATTACCGGAGTTCAAAAAATCTAAAGTTTTACGTAAATAATCACACTTATTCAAATATTTCAGAATTGGTTTTTCCTTTTCTAATAATTATTTGTAACCATCTTTGTATTTACCCCTTCTACATAATTTGTCATTTCTTGTTTTCGATATAACAGAAAATCATAGTTAGTTTGCCATTAGCATCTAAAGAAGGTGAAGTTCCACCGAAACGTGCGTCATGCGTTATTTCTTATAATAAAAGTGTAAATTGTTATTTTTAACCATTGTTTTAATATGTTTATTAATTTACACCAAGTATCGGCCCAATCAATCCAAAAAATTAATTATTTCAACTTGGATTTGTATAAGTTATCACTTGTGTCGTGCGCCCCGACACGCACATGATTCGTTTTCGCAAATTGTGGTCCTTCTATATTATCCGAAGGAACTTCGTTCTTACTTGGTTTAAATTTTTTTGTCTACAATAAGGACGTATTGTGAGAGTATGTTCTCTTGAAACGAGTTTCGGAGATGGAGTGATTTTTGTCACTTTTTAGAGTGAATTGTATGAAAATGAGATTGATAATTTCTGCTCGTAAGATCCAAATGCTTTGATATCTGACTCTAACTTATTCCCTTCTAATCGTATATCGGCCTGTTTCGCACTCAAAACGAGTGCGAATGAACTTACTGACGGAGCTCTGCTGCTCTCACGTTTTTTCATTTTGTACAATTCAAGGTGCTCACATTTATTTAAAAAGAGAATTGTGCTTATAACTTGATTGAAGATAATTCTACCAAAATCATCACTTATTTTCAACGGTCGTATTGAACATTTTGATGCAAATTTAGGTTGGTATAACTCTCAACGGCAACATAAGAGGGAAATATTTGGCAATGCTCTGGGAAAAAAAATTACAAATTCCACGTGTTCTACTCCTCCCTGAAGTAAGTATCAGGGAGACGAGCTTTGAGTTATGGCGATTAATTTCTTCAGTCAGATCAGAGGATACACTTGTATGAACAAGTGCATTATGGGTGAGACAGGATATTTATAGAATAGAGGAAGTAGGTATGGGTAGTGTTCAAAGGATAAAACTGGACCAGCATTCGCCTTGTAAGTATGCCATCAGGGACTTACTCATCGTCATGAGGAGACTTCTGAGAAAAACTCATGGAAGACCAGTCGACTCCGGGGTCCGAACTTGGGACCTCCCAAATACTAGCTAGCGTACCTAAGTACTTGCCTAATGAGCTTCTATGCCATTGACAAAGAACAAGGCATTTTTCTAAAAAATACCCACAAAAGAAGGTTTTTGGACCCTTGGGCCGGCCCAAGTGTATTGCCGGAAAACGTTTTTTATCCAGATGCATTTCGTCCAGACAAAAAATTAACATTTGGAGGGCCCTTCTACCCCTGTTAAGGTTCGAACCAAAAATTGTAGTACAACATTAGAAAGGTCTTGCTAAGTCCAATCCAACGGTGCGCATCCAATGAGGATTGGCAATTTCAATTAGCCTCATGGTTCTGCTTGTTCTGATTTTTATGGTCTTTCCAAAATACAAAGCTATGTTTTGATGGGGAGTAATGACAAATGTCAATTTCACAAATTTTGCTTCGAAGCGCTTCGAAAAAATATTCTTAAACTTATTCGAATAAATGTAATTCAAGCGAAAATACTACTTCTATCAAAAAGTTTGAGTCAATGTCGGATCGATTTACTATAAGCTTTTCAATGTGCTCACTTAATTTCATATATTTTAATTGACAACATGTACAGGGTGGGCAAATTTAGATAGGATTTGGGGGTTCATGGTACTTCTGGCAAAGATAGCGATAAACGAATAGACATGTCCTGGGCTGGAGAAAGGTTTGAGTATGAAAACCTCTTTTTGATACGTCAAGTCGTTTTCGAACTACAGGGTGACTTTCAAAAGTTTTTATTTTTGATAAGTAGCCATATCTTTTTTATTATCAGAATTTTCGATCATTTGTTTTCAATTATGTGAGACATGCCTTCTAAACTGCTTTTCGAACTAAGTTAGTGGGCTCGGGCAATAACACAAAATCTTTGATTATATCAACCTACAAATACCAGCAAGGTAACAAAAAGTTAGTTAATGCTGTCATTTTCGAGCAAAAATTTATTAAAATGTTCAAACATTTTAAAAAGAATGATATGCTTAAGTGTTTTATAGAGGCAAATGAAAATATAACTCTATCATTGCCAGCGTATCATGAGCGATATCCAGAAAGAATGCAACTATCAATAAAAGAAAATACATTTTAGTTTTAGAAATAGTTTCAACTATCATAATTATTGAAAACGTAAAATATTGAAGAAACTAAGTATCAAAACGTTGCTTGAGTCATTTTGCAGTAAATTTTATGTAGATAGCATGTTCCATAAAAAAAATATCAAGTTTGTTTTATATCTCAGAAACTAAATGTAATTTGACATGTTGGATTTCAGTGATAGTCTTTAAAAAAACTAATTAAAAGGCCGTTTCGAAAAATCGAAAATTTTGATAGGTATTGAAAAATGTATGACAAGTTCCCAAAAATTAAAAAAAGCGATTTTAATATTTAAACTAGTCTCGAAAATCAAGCCCACTACATTCTTATTTGTTTTTCGCTATATATGCTAGAAGTACCCTGAACCCTCAAATCCCATCGAAATTGGCCCATCCTTTACAAATCAAATCAACATATGCATAAGTTGATAAGTAGTGCACAATGAATCTAAATAATATGCTGTAAATCCGCACTATTATTTTAGTAGCTGGAGTAGAATAACATAATAGCTGTTCCTTCCTCTTGAAAAATCAAGAAATTCCATAATAATCTTCAGCAAGAATTCTTATATGGAGAAAGTTGCACGATATCAAAATAACTACTGAACGATATTTCATAACTGAATTTCTTTAAATGTAGTTGCTTATTCAGGTTTTCTTACTAAAAAGTATAGATTGAAATGAATACATTCATCAATCTAATTGAATCTGTTTAGCTCCTTTCGTTATTTTATGAGTAATTACGGAAATTACTTCAGATTTCTTAGCGACTTTGTAAAGTTAAACTGGTGCCTCCACTAACTAAATTGAGAAGTGTATATGCAGCACGCTCACATTTCAACTAACATCAATCTGAATATTTGTATACCCAGACGGGCTGCTTACATTAGCTGAATTTCTATTACTTAGGACCATCTTCAACGATTCATTTCTTAGCAGGAGAAATCAAGATAACTTTGGCAACATGACTACAGGTTAAATAAATAACTCAGAGAGGTCTTGTTTTGTTTTTCATTACGCATTCCTTGTGCACTTTGAAGGCATCATTGTCGTTCCTTTGTATGGTCACAAAGTTCCTTTGAAGAGCAACTCTCACAGACTGTGGATAATGAAACTAAGAAGCCGACTTTTCAACATCTAGATGTTTGACCGGAGAAGTTGTTGAAAGATAATTTAATGATTAGATCAGTGTATACCTCGCGATTAAAATACTTTGAATGATTCAACATGATTTTACGTGTTTCTATAGATAGTATTTGAGTGGGCATAGTAATGAGAATTTAATTAAAAGAAAAACCGTTTTGGACGAAGAAGCACGTCATGATTATGAAATTATTTTCAGAAAAATATATTTAACTTTTAATTTTACTTTCGTTAATATAACCGTCCGTATTTCTTTCATCTGAACTTTTGGTCACACTCCGTTCAGAAACTGCATCATCTTAAGTACCATCCTTATCTTGCTTGTACCTCAAATATAGAGACCATTTTTTGGACTATAAGACGTACATAAAATTTAAAGACCATTTATTGAAAAAAATATTTTAATGTTACCTTCGCTCCATAAGAACACCAAACATTTTAGTCTAATTTTCTATATACAAAAATGCACCTTATATTCTGAAACATGGGGCAAATTACAATGAATGGATGATTTCGAATGAATCGAAGTATGCATTAGATCAGAGAAGTGTATAAATGTCCATCTAATAAATTCCGGTATCAAACATTTTGTTAAATATTGATCATTCTCAAACATATTTCAAGATATAAATCATTTTTAATTTCAAAACAGAATATTATGAATATACAGTTGCTTTTTTTGAATTCTTTGAGTCCTTTACGCGGCTTGCGAATGGTGAATTGACTGAACGACGTAACGATTGACAAATTATGTGAGACATCTTCGTAATACAGTAACATATGGTTATCGGCACGCTGTGAAAGATAATATTGAATTAAGACGTGCTTTACGGTTTTGCCGAGATTGGACGATTTTTTACTCACAAATCCTGTCGTTCTGTTTCCTGGCTCTCTAAACAATACGAACTTTGAAATTTTTAAATATAGTTATTTTTATGAAGTTTTGCGAGCACAGTTATGAACGTTCAATATATTAATAGATCAACCGTCTGGGGTCCAGATGGTTGGGAAATTGTTTAGGGCACAGACGGTACCGGGTTCGAATCCCAGATGTGATATGAATGTTGTGATCGTCCAATAATTGCAATTTAAATCTATATATCTACGTGTGAAATAATCTGCTGGGTAATGTACTAGATTACGAACTCATGAGGGTAGATGATAGAACATAAGCGAATAGTCGCCGGTATCCCATCATCCCCTTTTGAAACGAAAAATATATTAATAAAAACAATTTATATATTCGTTTCCGTTTCGAATGATACGTGATTCAATATGTCTGATTATTACAAATCTGCAATGGAGAATCGAGAAATAGAAACTACTGCAAATATGTATAATACAAATTTCGAAAAGAAGTTAATCAAATTGTGTAACTTGATAAAAATAGTTACTTTTTCCATACGTTGTGTGTATCTACATATGATTGAGACAATAGCTAAATCATTCAAATTAGTCAAAAAGAGTATCCAAAATCGAAAAAAAAGAGCTCAAAAAATAATTTCTGGCAGGGGTCCGCCGACCATAGTACACGTTTTATTGAAAATATTTAATTCTCTCTGATAGTGTTCAGTAGGCACAAAACCTATTGTTCAACATTGAACAACCTCAAAATATTTATTATCATGTGCACTCCTGTTTGCTTTAATATCCAATTTTTTCATCAATTTGAATGAATATAGGTACTCGATAATGAAATATATTAGACTACAGGCCCATATCAAAAAATGGATGGGTCATATGAACCACCAGGTGATGTATATAGGACGATATAAGAGCATAAAATAATAAGATTCAGAACTATGCCGTCACTTGGAAGCTGTCCAACTGAGTGCTGGTGAGAATTCAAAAGTGCAGGTAGAGGGAGTACATTTTGGTCATATATTTTTGTACGGCATTTTTACCATGGATAGATCCATGAAAAATAATGAGAAAGCGCGCAGTGCCGTAAAAAAAATGGTGCGCCACAAAGTCGGTAAATTTTTTTGATTTTCAAATCGAACGGCATCAGTTTCATACTGCTTCAATACAGCTTCTAATCCATTATTCGGCAACGCCGTACAAAAATCATGCGACAAGGGGAAAAAATCGAGGGTTGCAACCCCCTCCCTTTCCGTGGTCCAGGGGGTGATTTGAAACAACATAAAATTAATTTATTTTGAAAGTATTTTATGCATAGATAATATTTTTTTACATGCCGTACATTCTCGTT